>JANQDE010000185.1:38287-200970 GCA_037157785.1 Cephalotes varians
TTGTTATCTTTATATATGATTATATATGAGCAATTTATTCTCATTATTTCAAACTTCAATTTTTATAAAAAAAACTATAAAAATTATTCTTTAATTATTTTTTATTTCTTCTTATCATTATTTAATCAGTATATACAAACGAAAATTATTTGTGAGAAAAGAAACATATGAACATATCTTGTATATAATGATATGAAAAATTTTTACCGGGATGTAATAAATTGCAATTGCAATTTTAGTGAATATAACTATTTTTTTAACATTACTTACAATTTACTTACAATTTATGTTACAATAATAACTGAATAATGTGTAAAAAAATAAAGAGACAAATATTTTCATAATATATAATTATAGTTATATAAACACCATTTATAGTCGCGATGCAATTAAAGCAGCTATAATTTGCATGGTTAAAACAACTAACAAACTATATAAATATATAATTGGCACCGAAAATGACTATAAATTATAGTTGAATTCTAATACTTGCAATTATTTTTTTCTCTCAGTGAACAAATCCGAAAATTTCTTTCGTTTGAGAAAATTTTAATAAAAATAAAAATATACGATTCTAATTATCTTCGACAAATCCGATCTTTCCCGCAACGGATGCGTTCTCTCGTCGTGCACGTTTAGCGAAAAACAGTACAGCGTTTCAATATCGCGGCGAGTGACGCGTTAAACGATCAAAAAAAATTCGCATGAACGGTGAGAATCTTTACGACTTCGTGCCAGTTTACGTTGTGCATTATCTTCGTCCTTACCATCATTCCGGTGGAGACGGCTATACCTCGACCACAGTATGTGTTGGGCACGATGTCGCCGAAACCGACACTCAGGAACGTGATGGCGATGAGCCACATGGCGTTGAGGAGATTTGCATGTTCCTCATCGTGAAACCTGTGGTAACGAAACGACAGGCGCATTACTTTAATGACGAAGCGCGCGTGAAGATGAATGTGATATCTTACCTCTCCAGATACCTTTTTTTATGCTTGATGTTCCAAGTTGAATATTTAGATACTTTAAGATATTTCAAGAATTTTGATCGCTTAAAAGGATTGGAAGTTGTAGATATCATATTCAGAAACAGATAATCTATTTTTTCGAGATTTCTTTCAGTCTGAAGATATCGAGAGTAATGGTATTCAGAGCATCGTGTAATGATTCCTTTCACGCATTACGCGCTTTAATTGATGTTAAACTGTGGCTATTTCAGTCTCTGTTTTAACGTCCTTGATATTAAAAGGACATTACGGTCTGGATAACCGAATTTCTGGGTTCCTGTTTTTATTAGCGACTCGATATGTTCGTCTTGCCGTAACTGGCGTTTAATCTTCAGCCGAGGGCTGAGAAAACGCTGGGGTGAGCTACGGGCAAGTAATGCAGGATGAAAGATAACATTACGCCCCTACCCCGCGAGATTCATTATCGGGCGCAAAGAGGATTGGGGCAACAATGCGGGCGACGTGCCCGGCTGTAATCCACGTCGTAAAGCGGCTTTAACGGCCTCGTTACACGGCCGATGTTACACGGTTTCGCCTTCGTGTGGATGGCTTTTAGGGTTCATCAAGGTTCATTTCGGCCCTCGATATTTAAGAGCCGACCTAGTTGGTTACCGAGCGACAGATCGTAATCGCGAAAAATTCGAATAAAGATAATACACATTAGAAATTATGTATCCTTAATATTTCGTCCCGCGTCACCTCTCCAGCCTGCATGTAAAAAGAATTGCGAAAATAGGAGGAGTAAATTTAATACGTCTTTAGCCCTCTAGGGACGAGTGTTGCATACTTGCAACGTTCACTTTAAAATTAAATTCGGGATGAATTCGGGATAAATTCGGGAGCTGTGCTGATTAGTTAAAAAGATGGAAATGTAGCATTGACTGAAATATAGTACTTCCGTCAAAAGACTATGTGTTGATATACAATATATCGAAATATGTAGAGTATATACATATATCGATAAATTCTTCAATTACAAGATTTAATATTTTTGAATCAAAATCAATAAATCAATTAAATCAATAAAAATAGTTGTTTAATGACAAGACAATGTCCATAGAGAGTTAAATGATAGCAATAACATTTTACTAGCGTAAAATCAGCGATAAAAAGGAAAACTTTTCAATGAGACTAATCCGTGTAACGAACATGACCCCCTTGTACTCTCCGACTTCCACCTGGATCCAATAAAATTGATGACTCGCGCTTGATGTAACGAACGGTCTACTCCATAGAAGCACCATGAAACGAATTATTTTCGTAGCAACGCTGATTGCATGACTGATTGTTGGCCGCGTACCGTGAAAATCGCGTTATTGTCGTGGAAATTCGCGCGGCCACGTGCGGACGTACGCTGAATAAAATATCATTCGTATTTCGAGACAATTTCCGGTCCTATAATCCGAACGTAAAACTGGCCGCAGGGTTTGTACGATATTTACGCTGATGCAAGAGCAAAATTATCAAATTGATTTTTTAATTTTACACGCGGATGCAAATACGCGACCGCAAAACTCGATAATCTCGAACCGCGTTAATTGAATAATACAATGTTGTATCGCAAGTCGGTATCATATATGACGATTCATTTTGTAAAGTAAATTTGAAAATGTTTATTTATTTTTGGTAAATAAACATTTTACGTAGTTTACATAAAATTGGCACAGCAGTGGAAATTGATTCCTCAAGCATAATTTGTAACTAAATGATGCGTAAAAAATCATGACATTAAAATTTATTAAATATCCCCAACAATATTGATAAAATAGAGATTTAAATAAATTTGATATATACAATTATACTATAATTATTATAATGTATCACATAATAATAAAATTAATAGTAATGGGAGCTAATAATGACGTTTTACCACGGTATAATTGCGTAATTCAGAACAGTAATTCGTAGTATTAAACATTGGTTAAATATCATCAATAAACAACTAAATATCATTAATAAATAACTGGCAAAATAGACATTTAAAAGAATTCAGTTTATTTGATTACTTGTTAAAAAATTCTACTATTGACAAATTTTTATATCTATATTTCACGTGCGCGTATTTACATAATAAAATTAAAAATAACAAAATTATCTGAATAAACATTGAATGAAAATTGAAATTCCTTCTATAAACACTGTTCCATTTGCTAAACGGAACATTCCACGTGGCATCGCGATGTTCGGAATATTCGCGTATTCATCTAGCGTACGTCGGAAATGTGTCGGAAAGCCGAATGTTCCTAGCATTATCGGCCGTATTATCATAATCGACTAACGGGTGAAGGTGAAGCGCGATAAATCAAATACGAGAACCGTTTTCAACGATTGTCCTACAGGCAACAATGAAACAGCTGGCTGTCATTGCTGCGGTTTAAAATCGCTCATGCATCGAGAATGTTAGTACCAGACGGTAACACGTCGTATATTTTGCCGAGTGATAAATATTTCAGTTAAGCAGAGAGAGAAAGAAAGAGAGAGAGAGACATGGGTGGAAAACCTCCCACCGTCCATTAAGGGGAACCGAGTAGGTTTCAGAAGACGGATAAGAAGAATTATTTTCCTCCGAGATACCTGATCGTAGAGATCCTTGGCAGACGCCTTGATATCGCCCGAAGGCGAAGATTGATTATTCCTGAAATCGGCGCAACTATTTACGGGAAGAATTTAATTATCAGCCAGTCTTCGAGATTCACTAAATCCCCGCGATCGCCGGTCGGCGACCCCAATCGGGATTTCGTTTCGCCGGCAGGACACACAGGAGATTTATTATTACGGTACGATAGACGAACGCGCTATTAGGTCGTAGATCAATCATCGCACGCAAATGAGTCGTGTCCATTGAGCTGTGTATAATTCCGAAATGCGCGTGTCATTGCTCTTCCTCCCTTCGGATAATGGATCGTGTGAATAAAACGGGAACAACGGCTGCCGCCGCTAACAGCTTCAGTTGCTATACCGCGTAACGTGAGCGAAAGAAGAGATTATATCATCCTAGCGAAGAGATCGGATACCGAAAAACAAACTATGAAAAAATAGCGATCATATTTTGATAGCTAGAAAGTTATTGGACGTGGAGGATTAAAGAGTTTCGATTGAGCTTTGATAAGAGATGACGAATTCATTATCAATGTAATACATTTTGTTAATGCTGAAAGTCAAGAGCGTGGAGCAGACAGTTTCTCGCGTGTGACTTATCTTCTATGCACAAACGGAGTCGGAAGGGAACTCTTACCTCTCGCACTGTCGCAGTGTCCACGAGGCGATGATCCACAGAGAGACCATGAAGACCAGCAGCACCGTGCCCGGGCAGATGGTCATCAGGGTCTTGAGGACGAACCTGGTGTTGAAGTTGATGCGATTCAAGGCCCCTATGCTTCGCGACGACGCGTCCGTAAAGAGTTTCGAGTGCAGCAGCATCACCCGGCAGATGAGGTAGAGCCTGAGGAACATTGGCAGCGAGAGAGTGACGTCGTACGGCACCCACTTGGAGCCGATGTCGCCGTTCTTGTTTGCCAGCTTGGTCGTCCACAGGAAGTAGTACTCGCCCGGGATCGGGTGGATCGCGCAGATCGCTAGCTCCACCGAGATCTGCGCGATCCGCTGCCAGGTCATCGCGATCCGCCAGTCGTCCGCGCAGTTATCGATCATGAACAACTGTCACCCGATAAGAAAAAAAGAGAAAAAGAGGTAACAAGAGATAACACTTTTGCGATCGGAATATGTCTGCCTAATGTCCAAAGTTTTTGTATGCTTAAATCGGAGAACTTTTTTTCTCAGAAATATATTTAAAGTAATTGGCTGTAACTTATTATTTGAAATATTATTTTTGTATTCGAATACTTATTTGAATAACACCCCGAGAATTATTCCGAGGAATATTCAATTTCATAATGATGTTTCAAATATTCCTAATGTATTCGAATACGTGGACAATACCCCGATAATTATAGCTCGAGGAATATTAATAATTATTTGACATGAATATTGATAATTATTTCCTTTTTATGTGTTGAAAGCCTTGAATATTTATTTTAGATTTTTAAATCTTATTTATTGAATCTTCCAATAAGCTTTTATCGATAACTCTCACGAGATTAATATGTAGCACGATTGGGAGTTAATTAAAATATATTATCGTTCAGACACTCGTCGAAATTAAACATAATTGAAAAATGTCTATTAAATTCGCCCGTCTCATACGATTGTTTGCCGAACGGACAGATAAATGAATAAATTAATGCTCGTGCCGTTGGCATTATCATATGCGTACTCAAAGCAATTTTTAGGTACGTCGATATCGATTGCGAGATTGCCAATCGAGACAAATGAGTCCACGTATCCCGGATACGAAAGCTCGCTCTTTGAGCCCTCGTCCGATTAATATGAATTCCAGCCGCTTTGTCCTGACTTGATTAAAACGCCGCACCATTCATTGTTTATCCCGTCTATCCCGTGTGAGAGACCGCATCGTTGTAACACACACTACCGCCATTCCGGCAACAAATCATCCTTAACTCGGTAACAATCCTGTGAGATCTAAACAGATCGCGTTTAAAGGACATACCGCAAACATGTTTCATTCGAGACACGTATCGCATAATTTGTATCCCATCGAGAATTCACATCATTTTTAGGGTCTTCGACACCTCGAATCTCGACACCTCGGATCTTTATTCTATTTTCGTTTCATTCGTTTTTTTGCTCAATCGGAAAGATTCCATGCACATGTACGCACATTTCGGATAATTTATTTTATCTTTAATATTATATAGGATGTTTCTTAAATCTATCTAATAAAAATTTATTTTTGTAGTTATTTTATAAAGAAAATTCATATGAACATATGATTTTAAAGGCCACGTTTCAGATATACAGAGTGTTAAACATTCTATAAAATTATCATTTTTTAAATAGTTTCCTAAATAAAATGAGGTCTTTTTTAAAAGAACCACTAATAACGCAGGATATTATTTTCATTTTTTTACCTATATTCGCCGTTTTGTCAATGACGTAGAAGTTACGAGTTTTGCGTAATTGCTTTTGAAGGAATTGAGAGACAACTAGTAAAATGACATTATCATCGTTTTGCCATGAAAATGACGTTATTTGTCATCATTTTGACGTTAAAATGACAACAAATAGTATCATTTTGCTACCTGGGTAATAGGATAGTTAATTTAATTCAAAGATATATCAAATTTAAATGTCAATAACACTTTGAAAAAGGTTAAAGTAGTTAAGGTGTAAGAAATTAATTTAAAATTCTTTTTCGTTCAAGAGTTATTAAAAAAACGATTTTATAAAATTTTTAACACCCTTTCTAAAACGAGGTCTTTGAGATGACAGGTTCATATAAACTTTTCTTCATAAAATGATCTAAAAAAAATCAGTTCCTAAAATATTGAACAGTACTAAAGAAATGCCCTATAGATTCTTTTGCAGACTCAACTTGACTTCGTTAATTATTCACGAATTATCGCGATCGCAGATTCCTACTATCGGAAAACTATGCGGGAGGTCATTGAAACTTGCAGCATCGTAACTCATCTCTTAAATTTCCTCCGTTCTAACGTGTCAGAACTACGCGATTTTAAACTTCGCCGCTTCGACAATGGAATGGAGAACCTCCAGGATCCTCAGCGGAACACGATACATCCATCACAAGATGCGCGGAGGTCTTCCATATCTTGGCGATATCTCACCCGTAATACATCGCGGATACTTTGCTGCTCGTATCTCTCAGCCGGCGCGGCGACCGCGAAAGATGCGACCCGCCGGCGTCCTGAATAGATTAGTATAATGCAGCGAGAGTCCATTTATCCAGTGGAATAATCCGGGAGACACGAAGATTGTCGCATAAGAGGAAAAGAGAAAAAAAATCCGTCATGTATATCGGGAAGCCGTGAAAGAGGAAACGCGCGACACAAAGATATTTTTGACGACGGCACATGCAAACTGCGCGCATTTAAAGGTATCTAATGATAAAGTCGGTTTGAACATCGATGACTTATGGACCTATGAATCTATAGTCATAACTTCTAACCTTCGCGTTATCTGAGCGGGCACAGGACCGTGGATACCCAATAACAAACGTTGAAGTAAGAGGCTATAGCTAGTTTTGCAAGATTCCGCGATGGCAAAAGTACGTAGAATATTAATAGGATATTCCACGAAGCTGAATATAACGTTCGTTAAACTTGCGATTTTATTTTTTGTTTCGTTTCAGATTTCGCAGGCAATCTACGTTCCTGTTGTCTTCGATTTTTGTCTATTAATTCTTTTTGTGAGAATCGGCGTTAGAAATCGAGAAGGATCGTTAACGACTTATTATTCGTCAATTAGATGGAATTTAGAAAATTCGTAAATAAAGAAATATATATATATATATATATATATATATATATATATATGTAAAGAGAAACATCTGATGTTAGATTCATTGTATCAAGAAAACAACGTCTTCTTATTTATTGTATCAAAAGCGCAACATGCTGCAAAGTTCTAAATTTGCAGCTGCAAGCAGTAAATTTAGATCTTTACCTCTGTAGCGACAAAGGAAGAGAGAGAAAGAGAGAGAGAGAGAGAGAGAGAAACGGGAAGACGATCAGACTTGTGCGGGCGACATTGATGGGAACCATGTCCCCCAAGGGAGAAACCTCCTTCGTTTCGCAGTGCCAGGTAAATCTCGACAAATCTGCGCATGCAAATCGTTGATGAACGACAATCAACAGGTGCCGAAAGGTCAGCAGGCCATTAGGCTCCAAGCCAGCCGTCGTTGCCGCAAGATTGCGTGAGCCAGCTTGGAGCAACCGGGCTGATCATCAAGTTGTAAACCTTTTGCTCTTAATATTTCCAATCACGGATACCAATAGGTTTCCAATTCTAAACGATTATAAACAATTCACTCCCACCTAATTGCGAGTCTACATTTATATTCATAAAGCAACGTCAATGACAAACATGCAATTTATTTCACATGTTCATAATTCTAATTTAATATTTAATCGCGAGATACCGCTTGACATCAGTCAACAATAACTCGAAGCTTCTTCTTGAAGAAAAACCGATGCGTTTCAGATATTTATTGTGACTTGCGGGCTAACTCGTATGTATAATTTTATTTTTGAAAACCGCGCTATTTTCTCATCCAACAAATCGCGCACAGATCCATACGGCGGATATACACTGAGTTTCATTGAATTCGAGCTTTCCGAACGATTTCCTTTTCATGAGGAAAAGAAAAGCAGACACGCGAGAAACTTGTTTTGGTCTCGAAAACGTCGCCGCATTGGTTCTCTTAGAATCGTGAGGATGCGGCAATATCGGAACCACAATATATTGCAGCGAAATTGCATCGACGAACCTGACGAGAACATTTTTCCGGCACATTAAATCGAAATTATCCGTTTCGGAATACACGAGGGATGTTGGCAGTTATCTCTTTTTTTGCATCTGACATTCTCCAGAGACACATTCGCGATAGATCCTGACTGATCCGTTGTTTAAAATTAATCCCTTTTCCGTTAAGTAACTGACACGAAGTATTAACGTGAGCTTGCTAGAACATAAACTATTCAACATCAAATACATCAAAAACCTTTTTTTTATTTATCAAAATGTGACGTTTCTTAAATACGCGATATATATAAAGGGAGGAAAAAAACGGATTTGCATTTGTAGCGTAGGATTAATCAAACGGCAAAAATAAAAGAAAGAATTTAAACTTTTTGTGAGTGTAATTTGCATCTTCATACTATAAATTAAATTTGTACTAATACCGATATAAATTTTTATATTAATTTGATTTATTTTATATTAATTTGATTCTTTTTATATTAATTTAATTTATTTTACATTTGATTCTTTCATATTTATTTCTTAAATACCCACGGAAAGAACGATTTTGTTGAGGGATTTAAAATTTTGCTGAATACGGATCTGAAAATAATTTTGTTGGACCATTAAAATAATTTTGTTGGAATCTTATAAATAATGAGCGATGCTGCAAAAATTGTTGATATGTTAACAACTGGTATGAGTGTTCTACGTAATTATTTTGATAATTTAATAAAATTACTTTTTTGATCTGTATCCAGCTAAAATTTTAGATCTTTTAGCAAAACTGTTCTTTTTGAGCAGATCGATTATCTCATTGTTAATTTTATCGATAAACCTTATAAAAAAAGAATTTCGAAACTTTTCGAAAATTGTAAACGAATAAAAACGAGAAAAATCTTCGGAAAGTCTCTTCTTGAAATTGCGGAATCATTCGCGATGTATCAGCCTTCTCTAAGAGAGTCTCTATCACTATACGCTCGCGCTAACATCAAGTTTATGTTTATATGAAACCGCTCGTTCGGGTAGCTCGAAGCTACCCAAGAAATCGAATTAAGTTACACACACTCACTCCCTCGCGGAACAGCCGGTGAATAACGTTTCACGGCGTGGAGTCTTGAAAGACGGTCAATATTTGAGTTGACGCTTAAACGTTCGAGCCAGTCAGGGCTTTGAGCAACTTTGCGAAGCTCGTTTCGCTGCTGGCCATCGGTATTTCATTAAGATGAGCTCCGAGCAAGTCGGAAGTGAGTAAAGAGTTTAACAGAGAGAGAGAGAAACGTCTTTCTTGCCGACTATCGTAATGAATCAATTTTCTACTCTCTCTTTCTTTCTCTCTCTCTCCCCCTCTCCCCCCACACACACAAAACTTGTCATTTTTTTAAAGATCGTGTAACATCGTTAAATTGCTTTTAATTCGATATAGTTCGACATAGAATCGAGAATTTTCTCTTACCTTACGTTTCAAGATTGTATAATATCCTATACGTATAATTATATATTTTATATGTATATATATATATATATATATATATATATAATATGTATGTATTTTTCCTATAAGTTTTTCCTATTTTTTTCTATGAAGTGTCAACTATCCATATATTATTTTTTAAGAAGCGTTAATGAATTAAATGTGTTTTAATTTTATTATTTCCAGTGACTATATGTTTTAATTCATCTTTTATGTTTTATCATCGTCCATGACTCCGTTTTTTCTAATTTGTTTCTTATCTTTATGCTTGTAATATTTATTTATGTAAATTTATGTATGTCGCGACTGAAAAAGACTTAGTAAGTTTGAAATTTGTCTCGCTATATTATTATTCTAATTGACGTTAAACCTGTATTTTTTATCAAGTAACGTCAACAATTTTCTTTGCTCGTTTAGCCATATTATTATATTAATTACATCGATTAACAAGCAGAATATTTAATTTAATATATATATTTTTATATATTTTTATAATTTATAATATATTTTTATAATGTTATTTTATTCATATATTTTTGTATTTTTATATTATTATTTTGTTATTTTATGTTTGCAGTAACATTATAAATATGTTATAAATATGTTATATAAATATATAATATAGAAGAATTACAGACGAGAATATTTTCGTTTCAGTGCAGCATAAAAAGTTGAAAAAAGTTGAAATTCTTATTTTAAAACGAATAATAAATTTTTAAACAATAGAAAGTAACTTTATCCGCAGTTTAAGCAATAAAAATTTCCCGTTATAAAGCAGAACAGACACACATGAATATTCCATGATAAACAGCATTCTTGGCGAGTGTCCCATTGCGAATTTTCAAGTCCTTCAAGTTTGCGTGACGTTACTTATTGATCAAAAGGGTAGAGTTACATATTTATTCTCCACAAATACGTCGTCGCTCATTCAGTTGATTTCACGGTTCAAAGATTTAAACGGAGGCTCTGAATAACACATAAATAATCGGTGATCGATGTCGTGCGTCGGATAGATAAAATTTGATCGCATGCGCGACGTAATTGGTCTTTTATTAGCGACGCATTAACACTCGCATACCTGTGCTGAAATCACGTTTGTGCTATTTCGCGATGGCATTTCGATTAGCTCCGCGTCGCGTCGATTTACCCGCGATTTTGGTCGAACCGGTACAATGGTCCAACCGTTAAATCCCGTAATCACTGAGGCGCAATGTCGCGCTTGGTCTCCTCTAAATGCAAAAACCGATTCGTCGCTACAAATTGTGCCTCCAAGTCCGGAAATTTATTTTTATTCCCAATTATTTGTAGCCATTTTTAGCCGATAATTTATATCTACGTTTCTAGCAATTTATAAAAGTATATAATATTAATAATAATTCCTTAGTGAAAAGAAAATTCTAATAATGATAATAATAATGCAAACATCTTTTGCCCCTTTCAATTCCGGAAATTTATTTTATTCCCGATTATTTGTAGCCATTTGTAGTCGGTAATTTATATTTACGCCTTTAGCAATACTTGTAAAAGCATATAATAATTATAATTCTTTAATAAAGTTTCTAATAATAATAGTACATATATATATATATAAAATAATAATGCACAAGCATCATCAACGTTCGATACAAAGATTTAAAAAGCGGAAAGATATCGTTCATCTTTCGATTTCTTCAAGTTCAACCTTGTCGAAAATGGGACTGTGGCAATGTGCGAATGAATAACGACTTATATACCTCCGGAACAATTGAAAGAGATATGATCTTGTGTTCTGTTTGAATTTAAACGACTCTGCGTTCGGAGCTTCCTCTATTTTATTCAAATATTCACTTATTATACCGCGAGAGATGTATCACATACATACCTGAACTTCTAAGGCATGGTAAGCAAATATGAGGCCAAGCAGTATCACAGTAGACACAGAGATCAGGGTTTTCAGTGCTGTCGAGAAAAACGAGGCCTGGAACATAAAGCAATCTCTTATGTAGATATCTGCGAAATAATAATATTTTATTCTATATATGTATATATATATATTTTTTTTTTATATATAATATATTTATTTTTATATCTATGATTTTATATATAAAAAAATGTTTTGTGACATCTGTTGATTCCTATAATACAAGATATTAGATTTTTTTTAATTACCTTTAGAAGAAACGTGTTAACATGCTTAAATTGTTGTAGTAGAAAAGCGTCTCAAAAATTACAAATATTTCTGTCGAATATTTATTTCGATCGAAATAAATTGAGACAAACGATAGTTGTTTCACTATTGAAGTATAGAATATTAAAGGTAACTTGGCAGATACCGGCAAATTAATTATCAAGCTTCGGCAGTTAACCGCAGAAACAGCGAACTTCGGTTTTATCGTTAATTGCCCACTTCTTAGACGCGAAATAATGAAATATGCATACATCTTTGTAAAGTTGCTTGTTGCATAAAAGTCAAGCACGGCGCTTCTAACAACGGCGTTTGATTTACGACTTGATTTACGACTTGACCAGCAAAAGCGCAAACATCTTTAACGATCGTAAAAAGTATCGGCGTAAAGAGAGCGTTTTAGAAAAATAGAATCTCCCTTTCGCCCTATATTCTAGAGAGAAACTTGGAATATCGCAATAAAATGTATTGCTTTAAATGCGCTTTAAATTACTGCACGTACGCTGCTACACCGCTACAAATTCTTACGGTATTTCGAGCGCCATTATCCTTTCGACATCAACCGGAATATATCAAGTGGAAAACACAATAAACATCAGAACACTGAAATAAAAGCGTCGTATTAATTAGCTGATGATAATTTTGGAGCATTCTAAATATCTTTTGTAAGATGTATTATGAAGGAAAGTCAATATTACAATGTTACTTTGCCAGATATTATACATTTTATGTCATAAAATTACTTTATTACATTAATGTTCAAATGTTCAAATGTATTAACTGTATCAAATGTACCGTGACATTCTAAATAAACAGTCATTTCACATTTTCATAATATTATCAAGTTATAGAACAAGCAATTCGTTCTTTCCAGTTACTTTTCGAAATAAATTCTTGCGAATATACGTTATTTTTCAAAGAGCCCCATAAAAAAAATCTTTCCGCGATTATCTTATCTTATACTTTTATACGTAGCGTAATGAAAAGAATCGATTTATGCTAAAAAAAGTATATGATTCTATTTAAATACAAGTGCAGTTACAAGTGTAGGGGAGACTGGGGTTAAAAGTGACACACAGGGACAAGTCTATATAAAAACATTACAAGAACAAGATATAAAAGCGCAAGAAAGGAATAAAAGTTTGTGACGGTACATACTTCTATTTCTTGCGTTTTTATATCTTGTTTTATAACTTTTTTTACATAAAGGTTACAATTTGATCTTGTTACTTTTAACTCAATCTTCCTTACCAGTGTATTGTTCGAAAAAATATAATCACGGGATGATAGATCATACTAAGCAGTGAAAGATTTTTTTATCACTTTTTTATTTTGCAATCAGAAAAGAATTATCCCTATAATCCAGTTACTAGAATCATCCTGTATTCTTATGATTATATACTGTTACATATTTAACTTCTTAACAAAGTATACAGAAAGTTAAAATCTTTGTACAGAAACTGAATAAATAATCAAAAAGACTAATTTCAACGTGATAAACGACTCTCTTTTGTTTTTCCCAGATATCTCATTGTTAGATGCCCAAATGGAAGAAAGTAACATTACGTATAAGAAATCTTGAAAGAAAATCGGAAGAAAAATAAAAGTACTCTTGAATTCTTCGTTATCGTCGATTTTTTCACGTCACGTCGATTAAGGATTATGATCGCGTTAAAATTCCGGCATAAAGTGTTATGTGCGTTTTACATCGCGCGTTATAAATCTCACAATCTTATCTTCCTGAATTTACCGCGGCTTTCTGACGTTCAAAATTTAAAATGGCTAATTCCTGAACGAGATACATCGCAATGTTTGCCGCCGCTTTTAGGTTTAAGCAAATAGTGGCGGCACGTTATTTACAACGGCCCAAATTGCGTAATTTCCGCTGTGCATCGTCGAACGCACTCGCTTTGTGTGTCTACGCCGCACGACGTAATCTCGTGATACATAATGCCGGGCGAATCTAAGCTCGTACGGAGATTTTCATCTACCAGTTCTTTGACCAATTCAAAGCTCATTTTAGTTCAATATAAAGCATCTCGATGACTCGATTAAAATTCGCTTGAAGCGAGATCCACTCAAAACTGATCGAAAAATAAATAACGGCAGACAATTTGTGATTGGGAAACAGTATCGGGATAACCGTTCTCGTTAATTCCTAGAGTCTGAAATGAGAAGACTGTTTAAGGGATGGTTCCGATGCTTATTGCACACACACATGCATAATTTATTTGATGCTGGTATGAGAGCGGTTACGAGATTTTCGGTGAATTGTGGATCGCAATAACGAGCTACTTTCCGGAAGAACGACGACAACAAGCTCGCTGGCTGGGCAAAGCCTCTTTCCGCCATGTAACCTGGAAAGGGATTAAGGGCTAGCAAGAAATGTAGGGAACCAGTCTCGTCCAGGAACGTCGGTTGCTCTTCGCGAGATTTCCTCCGCGAATCTCAGAGAGACAATACTCCCTCGCGAGAAATGTATTTAAACTTGAATGATCTTATTATGAGCCATTCGCGTAATCGCGTTTGGAACATCAAAGAGATAATCTGAGGAGTAAGATTATGAGGAAGAAGATTTAATACGCTATAATAAATAAGAAAGAAGAGATTTAAAGATAAAAAATAAAAAATAGAAATGTAAATGTTCTCCATGGAACACGGCTATAAAATTTCACGCTTTCGCTCTCATCGGATTTCTGTGCTCGGATCGTCGAATAAAATTTTTTCTGACACTCTCGCGGAATTTTCGCGTCTGATAAAATTTTTGGTCGCTGGATAAATGGATTAAAGGATTAGGGATAAAGTATAAGCACGAAATTTATTCTCTCGTTCAGCCTCACGAGAACTGACTTTACGAGTGTTACGATGTTCGCGCGGATATGCGAAATTGCTATCGCAAGATTATGCGGCGTGTAACTACATAACAAGCTATGAAATTTGTGCGCGTGTTCCCAAGGCTTGTTCCCGAGGCTTCCGTCCAATGCCGTACTTTTGCGTTTCAGGTAAATAATTACGAGGAAGAACTTTCCTCTTCGTTACTTTGTCGGAAACTACCCAACGAGCGTTCGCGAAATATTGCTCACAGTAGTTCACATTAAACAGTTTAATTTCGCACGGAATGCTCCAAACAGAATAACTGTAACAAGAATTATAGGTAAATACAACGGGTTTTTTCAACTTTTCCTCTGAGACAAAGAGAAAAGTCAGAAAGAATTTAACGCTTTAATTATCAAGCTGATTTCAACATTCTCGGTTTAAAGTCAAGACATGCAGCTTATAAAATAAACGGTCAGATTACAAAATAAACCATATAAATAAAATAAATAAATATAAATGAAAAATAAGAATTAGATATAAAAAATATATATATTATTATAAATTATATTTATATATATTCATATATTATTATATTTTCTATTTTTATTTATATTATTATATGTATTCAATAATATAATTTCAGAAATAAAAAACTGTTATTCATAAATCAAAACAATAGATCTTTTTGTGATAGAAAAATGTACAATAATTCTGCTTTAATAAATCTAGTGTATTATTTAATTATTACTAGATTAACATACTTTGCGTGCTAATTTAGTTTTTTATTTTTTACTTCTTATTATATTTGTTTAAATGTTTAAATACTTAAATACAATTGAATACTTAAACACAATTATACTGTTTATGTAAAGTTTCATTGCGATGCAAAAATTAGCTGTTTTGTAAATTTATCAGTAAAATTTATATTTGCATAAATCATCTTAAATACTTAAAGTACTTATACAAAAGATTGAGATTTTTGTCATCGTCTTTTAAAATAACTTAATTTTTAATAACATACAAAATAAACAAGTAAACTATAAAAATGTATTGTTAAATAAAATGATATTATACTGATATTATACTGTTATTATTATATACTATTAATCCTTTTAATTTTTTTATATAAATACTTAAGTATTCCAGATATTTATTCTTTACACACAATTCAAAGTACGCGATAATAGTCGTTCACAATGAAGTAAACGCAAAGAAATAAGCGCAACGAGAGAACTAAACGATATTGCGGAAAGTGACAACAATAAACTTTAATATATGTGAGTATAACGGTATGCCTTTTTCAGAAATGGATTTAATTGTTTAAGATTTTACTTTTTTTATTTAAAATCATGGTTAACCGATAAAGTTTCACAATTTTAACAATCGACAATTTCAATCGGGCAAATAAAACCGTCGTATACAAAGGCAGAACTTTTGCGAAAACTCATCCAGATATGGGCACATGACAGTCAAAGTGTTAAAATGATTGACGCCAGCATTTGTGTAAATTTTGAAAAATCCGTAAAATTGTGGAAAGTTTGGAAAAGTTCCATTAAAAAGTTATGCGAATTCAAAGCAATGATATTGTAACTATGAATTATAACGCTGATACTCAGAGATTCTATTGTTTATCTAAAACAGCCGGTAGGATTTATCGTGAAACGGATTTCGGCGAAACGGTCCAATTATCGGTTATCGTTCCTTTAAAGAAAACCGTGAGCTTACGGTGTCCATACGTGCGGACGTATCAGGATTCCGTGCCGTAATAAATTTATGAGATTCGCTTCTACAAAGGCTCGTATCGATACGCGGCGAATGAAGAAGGGATAACGGGGAAGAATTATAGGAGTTTTGATCCATGAATTAAGAATGTATCATCTGTACACTCCCCGCAAAGTAAATTGAAATTGAAAATGTGTTGATATTTATACTTTAAATGAACTATATACACATTAAAATTGTGTGAATAACATTTTTATTTAACAATACATTTTTATAGTTTACTTGTTTATTTTATTTGTTATTAAAAATTGAGTTATTTTAAAAGACAAAAATCTCAATCTTTTGTATAAGTACTGTAAGTATTCAAGATGATTTATGCAAATAAATTTTACTAATAAATTTACAAAACAGCTAATTTTTGCATCGCAATGAAACTTTACATAAATCATCTGGAATACTTAAATATTTATAGTTAAAGAAATTGAGATTTTTATCATTATTTCTTAATTACATTTCTATTTAGACCACACTTCTTTTTATTGAAATAATTATTGATCCAGATTCTAAACCGCAGCTAAATTTTTTTCTATTATTTTGTGTAAATGCAGAGAATCTAGAATAATCTAAATAATAAATAAATTTTTCACAATTTTTTCATTATTTTAAAAATATGTGTCCTAATGCGATATCTGCAGGGGCTGATTTTCCTGCCGTTGGAAAACGGCGTTTGAAAAACGATGGTTCTCCCGATGATGTCTAGAATGATGCAGGATTTATGCGTCTTTCATCGGAGACGGAAAGGCGGAGGGAATACCTTTACATGGGATATCTTTAGAACGACTTTTCTGTGTTATTTATTTCCCTTTTTTTTATCTAATTTTCTTTTATTTTTCATTTGCCTATACCGGGAGCACACCATGCGTCATTACAAAAGACACGTAAAAAATATCCGAAGGGGCAAAAAGACTCGGAGAGACATAGGAGTTTTGTTACGGAAATTTTAAAAAGGTCAAGACGTGTAAAAAGGTGTCTAAGAGATTGACACGTCTTTTGAAAGCTTTTACAACATTTTTTTTTAAACGAAATGTTATAAATGTCTCGGTAATTAAAGAATTTCCCAGCAAATTTTGTCGAAAATTAACGGATTCTGAAGCTGATCGTTGAAGTGCGCTCCATGTCGCAACTGATACAAATTGAAATGAATATCGATTCGTCCGGGAACCAACGGCGCCAGATGCCATAATTAAAAGCGATAAACTTTTCAGACGTATATTCCACGTATAAAAAATACGACGGATAAATATTAGTTTTCCTGATTCCAGTTCAAACTTTCGGGAAGTACAACCGAAACGAGAATTATAGGCTTAGCCGCCGAAAAGACGCGGAGGGTGAGTTCTGTTGAGGAGCAATAATGAACAAGAACGACGCGAAAGTATATACTTTTCGTGCATAATGACAGAATTAAAGCCTCGCTCACCCCTCTCGAAATCGCGTGTTCCGTTCTTCCCCTCTGAACTCGAGATGTTTTCGCGAGACCTATGAAACTTTAAGCGGGTAATCATCCCCGTAAAGACTCAACGATCAATCGGGATAATACGGGAAACCATGCCAAACCGTCCTCCCTCGTTTTCCCCTTGGCGATCCACGACTCCTCTTTGTTTCGCATCATCGAGCCCGATGTTGTCCTGGCTCAGATGTATTCAGACCGCCATACATTCGTCTCGACGACGATTATATTAGCTTCCGTTCCTCGCGCCGGCATTCATACGGAAATGGCCGACAGCGATTATGTATATCCCTCTTTTGTCTGTCTTTCCTTTTTAATGAAAGATCTCGCACTCATCCCCCGACACAGAAGATTTCCATTGATAGCCTGTTTTTTTTCGATTTTCCCGAGAGACGACCTCTGAGACGATTCTTTCATCGTTGCGAATATTATGACAGTTTCAATTATCATCCAGCAGCTGAAGTTTTCTAAATTACCTTTTAGAAGTTTTCTAAATTATTTTTTTCCAGTTGAAGACAAAAACGCGCGCGCGCGCTTCGTTCCCAAAATTAAAAAAAATATTAGTAGCTTAGAAGCATTTCGATTAAAAACTGCGATTTTAAGAACTTAAGATTTTTAAAATTCGAACACACAGCAATGATAAGAATAATTTAAATAAAAAAAATTCAGAAACAGAGGAAAAACGTAGAAAAATTCAAGAAAATGAACTTGAACTTTACGAAAACATCGAATATAACCCGCGCTTTTTATAATCCATATGAATCGTTTATAATCCATATGAATTAATATTTCTTCACACAGCATTCACGACATTATATGAAATCTTTTGCTTTGCGTTACATTATACTGTAATGTATCAGACGTTTTATATCGCTTTTTCGTTTAATTTTGCTTCTATTAACGTTTCTGTGGCTTTTTGTGAAAAACAGGGATATTCGAGATCCGCCCCCGCGTCGGTGCAA
This sequence comes from Cephalotes varians, assembly GCA_037157785.1. NCBI lineage: Eukaryota > Metazoa > Arthropoda > Insecta > Hymenoptera > Formicidae > Cephalotes > Cephalotes varians. The sequence goes on from JANQDE010000185.1 coordinate 57,282, forward strand.
CGTGGCGCGCGCGTGCTAACGCCACGTATCGCAGCACTCGTGGGATAAAAACGTTTTTTCGTCGAATACCGGAGATGTGCGCGTTCAGAAGGTTACTATAGCGACGGCATGATCTATTCGTGCGTGTCCGTGCGCGCCTCTGAGCGAGCATGCGAGGCGATGTGACACCGTTGATCGTTTGTGTAGTCACACTCTGTGAAATTAGCAAAAACCGTTTTGCCGTTTTTTGCCTGTCGAAAAAAAAAAGAGAATTCAAGCATTAAAGCAGCAGCCAGGGCGTCGCGAGTTTCGATGGCGGGTTCCTCCTGTCCTTGACAGAACGGAAATGTAGAACGTGTAACACGTGGACGACATGCGAACTCTCCGACTCGATGAAACCTGGAAACGTGTCTGACGTATCGGAAAAAAAAAAGATACAAACGTGATCGAGTATCTTCATCGAATTTTAAAGTGTTCCTCTATGTCGATTGGAAGGAGAGAATTATTTTAATCTTAAAAGACGTTCGAATAAAAATTTGAAAAATTAAAAAAGGCCCTATTCTATTTATGTTGATGACGTTTTTAAGAATTAAATGCTTAAAAGCATTTCGATTGTATTAAAAACTTTCAAGAACTTAAGATTTTTAAAATTCGAACACAATGATAAGAATAATTTAAATTAAAAAAAACTCTGAATTTTTCAGAAACAGAAGAAAAACGTAGAAAAATTCAAATGTTATAAAAAAGCGTGTGGCATTGAACTTGAACTTTACGAACGTTGAAATTATAACCCACGGATTATATTTTTATAATCCATCAATTAAACACCTTTACCGACGGGGGACAGGATCTTCAATTCGCCGCGTGTTTTGATCTCTCGCACAAGCGTATATATGTCGATTTACTATTGCATGCTATTCATAGTCGGTTATTTTGGATTTGAGTTGCGTTTAGTTACTGATATTGGATATTCATTCGACGCACGTGCGCTCCACCTTTAAATAAAATTCCACTTGAAAATTGCTCTGCATGGAATATGCGCGCGCGCGCAATTCAAAAATTTCATCACTAAATATGAATCACGTAAATTTCAGAAGAATCTCTTTTCTTTATCAAAATGTAATAATCCTTTTTTAAGTGGTCTTTTCACATAATATAAGAACTTGATCGAACTTTGAGAATAAATTTATGATAATATTAATAGACATCCTTTTAAAAATTGTTTTATAATTTTCTTTAAATAACTTTCTAAAATAACATTAAATCTGATGAGAAGAAGAGTGTAAATAATTTAATCGCGAACAAACTATAAGAATTTTGAACTTAGAAAGAATGAGTTTGTTGAAATGTTTAAAATTGGCTGAATATAGATCAGAAAAATATTTTGTTGAACTATCATAATAACTAGAATACTCAAAATAGTTGCTAAAATATCAAAAGTTTTTGCAGCATTGCTTATTATTTTTAAGATTCTAACAAAATTTATAAGCAAAATTTTAGATTCTTTAGCAAAATCTGAAATACTATATATTCATATGAAGGAATGGAGTTTAAAGAGCATTTTGAAATTAAAAAAATGAAAAATGATTCCTAAGAACATCTAACGACCCTCGATAAATAGGAATATCAGATTAATTAATTTTTGTAAAATTTGTAATTTTCGTTTGACGATTCTTGTATTATTTTTTTACATGTAATGTTGCCCAGCTTTGACTTTGGTCTTGTCATCCACGTCACTTCACTTATAATGTCCATTGTTCTTTTATTTATTTATTTATTTCTGTTATTTATTCACTTTATTATTATGATTTGATTTAATTGTGTCTATTTTTTACCGCTGAAGAAGACTAAGTACAGTCGAAATGTACATTTTAATCTTTTGTAATTTTAAATTTTGAACTAAATTGTGATTACATACAAAATAAGATATTTTTAATCAACATCTTTATTTGCTCGTTTTGATCGTAACTTCAAATTTATTGCTTTGCAAATTTTCGAGCGTCACATATTACTTTATTTCATTTAAAAAAAATGAAGTTTGTCATTTTCATGTAAGAATATGAAATGTTTATAAATTATTCTACTTACGTTATTTATTGTGCAACACAAACTCGACAAAAATAAATCGACATTTCCTTCGACTTTCAGTTGCTTTCTTTTTAGTATTGCTTTACATTTTGTTCATTATTTATTATTTTGATTTAGATGACAATGTTTAGAAATTCTTGTGTTAAAAGATACGAAAAGTCACATGACTCCTCTTCTTTTTTTAAAATTGAAAAACCTCTCTTAATCACGAATCTCGATAAATTTCCTATCGAATATAAACTTAATTATTGATTTAATTCTTGAGTCATAAAAATGTGACGCATCAATATAAAAACGAAAAATGATTATTTTTAACCAATTAATACTTTTTCCTCTATCCTTCGCGGCAACTAGCAGAAAGTGATGGACAGGATTTTTCTTCTTTGCAGATACTTCTCTGTGCTTCCGGCAATACGTCTTCCGGGAATACAGTCTCGTCTTGTGCAGATTATAAAGCGATCATCGCTCGGCCTCCACCGCTTGATACGGAGAAGCCTTTTTGTGAAGAAGTCTGACAAGGAAAAATAACGGGCGACTTTAGTGAACCCGCGGCGTTCCGGCACACTTGAAAAATTAATCCGTAACAGAGAAGAAGTTCTTCGGTGTCAAAGGCGAAAGGCGTCGACAAAAGAAAAGAGAAAGTGTGGGAAAAGAATCAACCGCTCCTTTGAGGTGGGAAATAATTAAAGCTCTCCGCGTTCAGACGCGCGTTGGACTGATAAAGCAAAGCTTTGGCGAAAGTGCCAGATTGAAGATTTCGCGAATGGAAATTCGCAAATCGGAAATCTAAAAGTTTGAAAACTGACGAGGAACTCGTGGAATTTCTGAAGATCAAAGTAACTAAGGCCGAATCTAGCCACATTTGAAGTATGAAAACTGCATAGTTTTAAAAGTTGAAAACATGAAAAAATCAAAGTATATGAGAATTGTTTTAAACACATGATTACAAGAAAAAAGAAAATCTTTAAAAATCAAGATATATATAACAAGTTGGTCTGTGTCCAAATATGAGATAAGAAAGCTGCATAATTTTGAAGGTTAATTAAAGATTTTAAATGCGGAAAAAATTGAAAAAAAATTGAGGACAACTTAAACACATAATTGTAAGAAAAATCGAGTGTTCGGAATCATAAAAAATCATTTCGAAAGATAGATTTAAAAAATCTCTGATTCTAAAGTTTTAGAAACTCTAGATTCGGCAAATTTAAAATTCTGAGAATGCAAATCTTTGGATATCGAGATAACCAAGGTCGATTTATTTAAATATAAAGTATGAAACTTTTAATTGTATAAACTTTTTTTACACTTTCAACTTTTAAAAGCGTAAAAAAAAATCAAGTATTTGAGAGCATCACGTGTTTGATCTTAAGTAACTACCAGAAAGTTTGAATATATAAAATAAAGAAAAGAAATAAAGAAAGGTAAATTTGGAAAATCTCTGATTTTGAAGTTTGAGAAACATTTGGCAAATCTACAATTCTAAGAATACAATTCTAAGAATACAAACCTTTGAAGATCGAGATAACCAAATTGAAATCTGAGATAGAGCGGAGATATTCCGTCAGTTTCAACTTTAAAGCGATGTGAATCAACTGCGGCAAACAAAATCTCTTTGCAGTGATGCGTTTACAACTACATTGCACAAACATGACTGCTTCTTGAGAATACAAGCATGACTTTCAATTCAATACTGTTCGGAAATATAAACATTATCGCTGGTCGAAATTATAGCTCCGTGGACGAAAAAGCTCTGCTCTGCCCTATAAAAGCTATATAGTTTCGAAAATCGAAAGTACAAGAAAACTATATGTGGAGATATTTCGTGTTTGGTCTTAGAACAGAATAAAAATCAATTGTTCGTAAAATTTCGAAAGATTATATTTTTAAAATCTCTTATTCTAAAACTTCAGAACTACTAGATTTAGAATTTTAAAATTTTAAGAATGCAAACGTTTGAAGATGGAGATATGCGGAAATCTCTTGCAAAGATTACGACATTAGCTCCTACAATCTATAATATTTAAATTTTCAGCCTAATAATTTTTAATATTAATTTTTTTAAAGCTATTGTTCTCATGATTAATCTGTTTTTTTTATCGTGATCTTCATGAATACCAGATTTCATAAATTTTCGAAATACTTTTAAATTTGAAAAAAAGGATTAAATATAGAGAATTAATCTTCGTTGGAGAGTGGGCTGTATCACACGAGGGATATTCTTTTGACATCAAAGCTCGTTCGGCTAGGGGATGCCGGCAAACTGCCCTCGAGGGTGAAAAATAATTATTCGCGCTCTCGGGACGATCAAGCTAGCGCAAGGGATGAAAATTCGTCGCAAAATTTCATTTACGGGGAATTTCATTTAGATTCGCACGGCGCGATATTTGTTACAATTTGCGTGAAAGCGAAAAGACAGTAATTGCGCGATTTTAAGAGGTTATATCAAGTGGATTTTAGATAAGAAAAAGAAATAATGAACGAATGAATAAAAACAGTCGATTATTTCAATATAAACCCTTGCATATATAAAAAATTTAAAATAGATATTCTAAAAAAAGTATTAAAAAAATAATAATAAATACATAAAGTATAAATACATAAAGTATACATAATATATACATATAAAGTATATAATAAATACATAAAGTATAAAAAGAAAATTAATAAATACATAAAAATTCAAAGAGATAGCTCATGAGCCGCTCATTGGCCAAATCGGTCAACTCCACTTTTTAAATATTTTAAATTTTCAAGAGGTAAGAATCAATTAAGCGCTTTGACGATAAAATTTTAAAATATTCAGAAAGTTAACCAATTTGGCCAATGAGTAGCTCATATACAAAGAAGGTCAGGAACAGCATAAATAGATGAAAATTTATACTAAATTTAGTAGAACGAAACAATAGAAAAAAACAGTACATTTCGATTTAATCATCTTCAGCTATATGTACATAAAACTAAAAGAAACGACATAGCTAAAAACTTTTTTAAACTAAAAGCCACATCAAAGATCAAAAGCATAAAATATAATGATAAAGATAAAAATATAATTGTATTAAGATAAACGTGTTTATACGGTTCCTCAATAAATCGATCCATGGTAAATGAAATTAGTAATCAAAAATAAATTGGACTTATTTCTACATTCAAAGAGACGAGAAAGAGTGGAGTTAAAAAGATGATATATATATATATATATATATATATATCAGAGATAAGTGTAGAATAAAATAAATTGACAATTAAACATTAAATTTATAAATAAGAAAAATTAGTCAATTAATAAAACAAAAAATGTAAAAATATATTACGTACAAAAATGAACATAAAAATTTGAATACATTGAATTTAAGATTAAGACAGATAGAATAATAATATTAGAAAATGAGATAATCATAATATAATAATAAAATAATATAATAATAAAATAATAACAAGAAAATATAGTATACAATATCTATAGTATTCAAACTGTAATAATGAAAAGTGCAAATTGCTAGAAAATACGAGCGGAACAGAATGTTCATATTAAAATTGTATGCTTCATAATGATTAATATAAATATGTAATGAGAATAAAGAATTCAGTGTTCATTAATATTAATCAATAGAAGCAGTCGCAAAAAGCTTATCGTATTATAAAAACAATCTTTTTAACAATGTTCATGTAATATTCATAAAAGCATAACAGAAAATAACGGTAATAATTTTAAATGAATATTGCATGTTTAAAAATGTGATACAAATTTCCAGACGATTAATCTGAAATTTATACTTTTCATTATTATGAAATTATATATTTGTTTAAAAGTATTACAAAATTAACTATCTTTTATTACAAAAATTCGCGCAAAATAAATACATCACTTCACCATTACTTCCGCCAGCGTTTTACGCTTCAAGTATCGTTTATTTTGCGACACCTCCCGACGGTGCACTTTCGCCGAGAGGAAAGTCTGTTCGCGGTTTCGGAGAGAGGAAGAAAAGATGCACCGCGAACGGGAAACTTACGAGTCGGCTTTTTCGCCGGATTTTGTCGGCGCACGGAACTTATCGTCGCAAAAAAAAAAAAAACTCGATCACAGAAGTTTAATCCCCCCGCGATTCTCATCGTAAGCGCGAAAGCGAACGCCGGTTGTCCAGAAATTTTCCACAGATTTCCCCGGGAAATCTCTTCTCCGGACCGTAAAGCACTCACTTCTAAATTATACTTCCCTTCTTTTGACTTAGGAACCATGCCAAGTAACAACGATGGTGACTGAACGACGACTTTACGAGGTTAAGAGGAACATTTCGTGGTCGGATAATGGAAAAATATACGCAGCGCAGACGTACGTAATTGTGATAAAAGATGCGCAAATCGAAAGAAAAATGCTGAGAAACAAAATTGTTAAAAGATGAAAACTTTCAGTATTCTTCGTATATAGGGTGTTTTTAAGTCTCACTTACCAGTACTTTAGATTGATTTTTGTTATGTGTAATTATTAATGTCTAATATTTTAAGTTAACTTTTGAGGTCATTTTATGAAGAAATATGGTCTCGGAAATCTCGTTTCAGAGACACAACGCGGACAAAATGATTTTGCTGAAGTATATAAAAATTAAACTCAATACAGATTTGAAAATAATTTATTGAATGTTTAAACTTTGCTAGATATGAAAACTTTTTTGCATCATCATCATCATGCGCAAGCGTCCTATATATAATTTTATGGCGGTCTAACATAATTATTTTCAAATGTGTATCTAGTCTACTTTTTATACACTTCAGCAAAAAATTCTATTCTTTTCCATAAAATTATTTTTCTAAATTATTCTTAAATGAAAAAAATGTTTGGAAAATTTATTTTTAGCGAGAATGTACTAAAGTAACAAAGAGAATGTAATATAAAGTAACAAAAATTTGCAAAAAATTGACATACAAATTCGAGACAGTAAAGTATGACTTAAATTCCATTTCTACATATCAGACTTTTTACAAAACTATAGAAAAAAAATTAATATCCTGTCTAGAAGTTAATTAATATCTTGTCTGTTTTCGACCCGAGTTTATAAAAAAATCTTTTTTCGTTTAGAAGCTATTAAGAAAAAAGAGAGTAGAATTTTTTACATCCTGTAACCTTTCTTTGAAACCTTCTACTATATGTTCATAATTTTTCATGATAATTTTAAAAATTGAAATATAGGACAGTACTTAAGAAACATCCTATATGTAAACTTCTAGAAAACTGTGAATAACAGCTTTATCGAAATTTCAAAATTCTTTATCTCCGAACTAATAATTTCCGAAATTTCGTATCTTTAGAAACATAAAATTCAAGGTTTGGAAATTTTTGGAGTCGAAGTACTTCGCAGCTCTGAAACTCACAATTATCGAATCTTTAAAAAGTTTCGAAAGCTCCGCTCTTTGATATTTCAGATCCTTGATATTTTAAATGTTTGAAAATTATAATAACTTGATTTGAAATTCTGTATTAATCGGTGTAAGGAAGCGAGGATTTAGCTGGGATGAACAAATGTGATCCAACGTCGAATCATACAAAATCAGATAGAACTCAAAGAGAAGCGGATAATCTTGCGGAATTAATGCGGTGCGATTTGCAGATCGTACGTAAAGCGTATCGGTAAACTCGACGGAATCACTGGCGGACAAGAGGTCGCCAGAAGCGACATGGTGGATCCATTCGTTAATCCACCGCGATAAAAACACTCTGACCCGTTTTTATCTCGCGACGGCGATACGGGAGAGAGAGCCTAATCTTCGCATAACACACGAAGCCAAGCCTTAAGGTCGCCGACGAAAAAAGGAGGATGCATAAAACCCGCCATCAGGCTTTAGGACCACGTCGTAAGTCCTTAATAGCGCAACTTGAGAAAAAGAAGGGCTGTCGCGGCGTTAAACGACCGAGCTAAAACTTCAGATTGTTTGCCATACTTTACTTTCACACATAAATGCGAGCCTTCCAATCTACCCTTTTTTTTTTCGAAAAATTTAGTGATTTCTCTTTCGTTGTTTGTCAGAAGATTGAAATCTCTCCCCGCCGGTTAACGAAACACGATATACGGAAACTCCGTATTTCAAAGTACGAGAAACACGAGCCACGCCCCCGCGACAATTCGACGTCTTTTAGATATCCAAAGTATATTCTGAAATGTCTCGTTTATATTAGATGTCTCAAATATATCCCAAGGACAACGTTTGAACGTATTATAATAGGGTTATTTACACAAACATTTTAGGGATCGTCAATATGTCTGCGGCATCGCTAGATAAACGCGGCGGAGTTCTATTTCTCGTAAGTAAAAAACGACACAAGAAAGTAAAAATTGCAGCATTGTGAGGTTGTTCACTTATGTTCTGATGAAATGTTAATGAAACGATGCGCGTCTTAAAGGCGAGTCTTCAGAATTGGGCTCTCTCAGTTAAAAGTAAGTAAAGTATTTTGAAGTATTTTAGTGGACTCTTTTGCGAATTCCTGAGGAATTGTGAAGTATTTTGAAGCATTTTATTGCACTTTTTTGCGAATTCCTGAGGAATCATAAAGTATTTTGAAGCATTTTATTGCACTTTTTTGCGAATTCCTGAGGAATTATAGAAAAGAAGAATAATTGAAGAATAGTTTGTGTGTGAGAATTCTCTGTCCTAGGATTGGACGTCTTTGGGCGGTACGTTGTACAAAAGACATCTACTGAACAGCTTCGGAACGTTATGCGAATGTCTGTGCATGATGGGATGTCGTTTGGATGGAGATGTCGAATTATTGCGCGGAGCCGTATTGCAAGGCGTATGCTAAACAATATCGCATCCGGCATGCAAAAATGAGGCGTGGCCATAGTTTCAGCATGATCGTTTAGCGCCAGATGATGAAAGTAGGACTAGAGATATGATAAAGAATGCAAATGCTGCATTTTGCTTCTTTCAACTTGACCTCGGTTTAACGCAGCGATGTTTCTTTCCTTTGTCGTCGGTGATTCTTCAGTTAATTCATGTCTTTCCATTCCGATCCGTGGGGCTTCCCTGACCTGCCTTCGTCTCGTCCACAGCTCTACTTCATAATAACATTAGTTCTCGCGGCCGCATAATTACCGTCATCTTCCTCCACTCTATCGAGATGTTCGCGTCATCGAGGTCGTTCGGGGATTCCCGAGACAACGTGACAGTGCAATTTATCATTCCTCACCGCTGCTGTCGCTGTGATCAATCTGTCATCCGCGATGAAGGAGGAGGAGAAAGCCAACGTCCATTTATATTTATGTAATTGCATGCATTTGTTAACTGTCATCTGCACGAAATGCAAAAAGTCAGTAAAGAGAAAGTCTTAGAAGTCTTCTAATTGAAATGTCGCGTAATCTTTTCATTAATTTCTGATAAACTGAAGATTTATGTGTTACAGCTTAATTCGCGTCTTTGCATCTTTTTCGACGAACAATGTAATTAAAATATAAAGGAACAGGACTTTAGGAAGAGGACGCTTTATGGATTAAGTTAATAGAATTTAAAGAGAATTTTTAGATTTTTATGAAATAAACAAATGATGAAATGAGAATAAATATTTAATAATGTTTTAAATTTATGATATTAAATAAAAAGTTTCAACCTTAAATTTTTATATAGTTCAAATTCTTTTATTAATTATTTTATTGAATTAAAATTCCGTCAAAGCAAAGCTTAGTGTTAAATTTAGCTGATGCGGTTATGAGATGTTTATTCCCAATCGCTTCGTTTGTTAAGGCAAAATAAATTACGTTATCGGAAATGATAGGTTGAATTGGTCGAGTTTAGGCCAGTTTCAGTCAAATAATTCGATCGCTTCCGCGCATACAAATTACGGCGCGAATGCATAACGGTGCCGATATACTCGACTTTACGACGCCGCGGAATTTGTCGGCGTTCGCCAAATTTGCAATTCATTCGATGCGCGTGCACGAGCGAACCGCAGGATCGTTCGACAATCCTTAAATTGCCGAATATACGAATATAGCTAATGCTTTTGCATACATTGCGTCCTGCACGAAGTTGCGCCATTTGTTCACATACGAAAGCGAAAAATCAAGTTGCAAAAATACGGAAATATATAACTTAGAAAATTGCAAGTTCGACAAAGAATTAAAATACGAAGAATACGATCAAAGATGCAAAAATTCAAGAGTTCCAAGCTCGTGAAGACTCGACATTCGAAATTTGAATATGTATAAAAAAGGAAAGATAAATATATTAGAATAAAATAAAGATAAGTATTCAAAAATTTAAAGAATTCACAATATTAATATAAAAAATTTGAAAATTCTAAATTATTTCTGTTCTCCTGAGAATTGCAGGATAAACTTAATGTTTCGGAATTCCAAATTTCCCAAAATTCAAGAGTATATAAAATTGAATTAAGTTTTTAAGCGTAGAACTGCGTAAAATCCAAATTTCTACATATTCCACATTTTTACGTTTGATGTCTAATGAATGTTAAAGACTTTTCGGATTCACAAGTTCAAGAAATCCTAAAGCCTCAGAAATATGAACAGGTCCCAAGAATCAGGACTCGAAAGAGATTTGAATTCTCCGAGTCAACTGACTAGTAATTTCCGGGGTTCCATCTGCAAAATGCGGTTAATATCGAATGCTTCCTGTAAAATCTAGTTGAAGGACAACATCTTCCATCCGATTATCCTGCATGACTACGTTCAATTCTGGAATGGGTCTCCGTGGCGTGGGAGGGAAGCGATTGCTCCCCCCCGATTGCAATATCGATATTGTTAATCCGTCGCTCCGCTCTTGGCACGGGATCAAGCGACGGATTGCTCAGTCAACAACGGGATTCGGCGATCCCCAGAGAAATTCTTTTGCGGGAGAGAAATATTCCCGTCGGGGGGCGGAATAAATACGGATGTCGGAAAAGGAGCGAAAAGACACTCGCGAGCTTTCGGCCGAAAGCACTCTGGGGACGAGCTTCCTTGTTTGAAAAAGGATAGGCCAGGTCAAGGCGGCCTCTTCTTCGCAATTCGTGATTATCGAACCGACTCTCCGATATACGGAACGGATATACGAGACAGCTCGCGCCTGTCGTTGTCACCTTGAATATCCGATGCATCGACGGGGCGTTTTTAGCCGATAACATTTGCGAAGGTCGCGAGATCGTGAAGATATATCCTATTCAACAAGAAGTAATTTTTTATATCAAAAAATCACGTATCACGAGATAATAATAAAAAATTTCTAAAATGAACAAATTATTTAGGTTATTTAAATAGTTAAATGTTAAAAATATTAGAAGTTACGGAAATAGAAGTTATGTTTTGTAAATCGATCGTGCTACGCATTTTCCAATTCTTAATATAACACGGCCTCTCAAAAATTCTAGAATTTGAATATAAAAAAGGAGCTTCAAAAAAAATAAATCAACAACTGAAGCTATTAACGAAATAATATTTTCTCGTTTCTTTATCTCCCTTTTTCCCGTATAAATATCTGAATCTGAATAAGTTGCATGTAAACCTTTGTTGTTTTTAATAGCGTTTGTTTTTAATTGCCTTTTAATCCTCTGCACTGCGAATTTTTATTTGCACTTTATTTGCACTCAAAGTTACTTTCTGCAGTGCGGATGAAAATTGTTGTATACTCGTAGAGAAACATTCCTTCTTTCCGAGTGTGAACTATCTTCAAATTCCGTATGCCGAGCGTATAAGTTTTGAAATTATTGCAGATGAATGCGGAGCGAATTTTAACAAAGTCCAATTTCTCGGAGAAAGGGAGCAACCTCCCCATCGACCGTACGCTTTTCGATAGTGTCGCAAAAAACGCGCGATTACTCAATACTATTGTGCCACTCGATGGTAAATTGAAAGTGGTCTATCAACCAACAATTCGAGCCCCGATAGTTATATAATACTGAAAGCCCGACGACGAGCACTTCAAATCATTAACCTGACAACATGAATCAATTTGACCTACTGTCCTAAATGAAGCAACTAATAGCGAACGTAACAGTTGATAAGATCGTTTATTTTTCGTTCACGTACTCGATTTACATTTCTACTAATTATTTAGATGTTTAGAAACACAAAGGAAAAATAATTACATTAAAATGAAAATATTTTGTTAAAATTCGCTAATATTATTAATTATTTTGCTAATATTTTTAATTTATTTTTCCTTCAAAAAAATCTTTTTTATAAATTCAAGTCTTGACTTTTTTTGAGAAATTTTACGAACTTTGTTAAGAATTAATTTTATATTCAACGCGCAAAGAAGCACATGACGCGGGTTTTTAAAGAAGAGAAGAAAGAAGAAAAGAAAATGTTATTTTTTATCTCTAATTGTTGATTTATCTTTTTTTAAAAAGCTCCTCTTTAAAGTCAATGTTTAAAAAATTTTCGATTTTATATCGATGTATTTTAGGATTCTTCGTCGACTACTTCGGGCGGATATCTCTTCTCGTGTCTTTGAACCTGGCTGGCTACCCGCTGGCTCACAAGGATCTATCATTCAGATTCACGTGGCGGACCTTGTCGTACAAGGAAAGAGTTGTTATCCGTGACACCGTGAACACACCGACGGCAGTGATTCTACATCCTTGCGGTGAAACGCCGGCTTCGGGTGGTAGAACATGAAAGGATAACGATGCGCATTGGGAGGAGGCGGGAAGGAGCTGATCTATACATCCTCTGAGGATTGTTCGAAGCAGCGGCGAATGCTAGTATCGTGTATACTATACACTTGCCAATGTGGAGCTCCTCATCACACGTCACGCGTGCATTCAAGCGCGAAGCTCCTCGAGACTGAAAGGAGCCAAGACGACTGTCGACAGGGTTTCCTTGGTTTTCGCTATCTGCCTATATACTATGATTCCGGTAGATGCTCCAGAAAATTTTTTCTAGGTACGAGATACATGCGAAAAATTTTTCTTTAAGAATCGATCATTCTCTCACGGACATTGGAAAGTCGATTAGCGAGATCGAAAAAGACAATTTACAACAGAGAAGTACAATTAAAGGAAAGCTTAAATAAAATTCTGGGATTTTTAGAAAGCCTCGCTTTCTCAGAATTCTGTTTTCTCCAACAATTCGACATTCGACTTTAGATTCGGCGAAGAATTGTATTTTACGATTCTTCGAAAATTGTGGCCTTTGCATTTTGAAAGGAGAATTCGTCTCTCAATCCAGCATCAGCACTTTAGCCAGCATGATATTAATCGTTATTACAGAGAAAGAAGCTGCGGTAAAAATAAATGGACACGACGAGCTGAATTCCTGAGAGAACGGAGATTCCTTGAAGCATAAAATCCTACTGCCGACTTGCCCTTTTCGGGCAAACCAACCGCTGTAATATTAACGCGTCTACATCGCTCTGCACTTTTCATGCGGTTTCAAGGGTTCTGATCGATGACGAGTGAATTAACGTTTCGCCGTGGAGCATCCCGACGATAAATATTCAGTGAACCGTCTCAATCTTCTCTTGCAATTTCTTTTTATGCATCTCTTTATCATTTATCAGTCACTGCTAATTTATTCAGAGAATCCCGCAGAGATAGAGCACAATAAGCAGAATGTGCAACCTGCGAGCAGTATTAATGGGCACCTCAATGCCGAGCAAGATTAAAATGTTACTGACCGTATATACACGGAGTCGTGCAAGAATCAGCATCCCCCTCGTCACGCTATGACGACACAATCGTTGTTGCGCGAATTAATTATTCGATAATAAAATGAATATGTGTAAATGGCGATAAGTGAAATATATGACGTGATTTTTATTTTATTGCCATACATATTTCAATCTTCACTCTTATACTTTGTCATTCGCCAATTTTAGACTCCACAAAATGTAATATTCTGCAATTTGTAAATCATCGAGAATATCAGTTTTTGAATTTTATAAAAAGAAAATTTATTCCTCGATCCATCGAAATATTTTACGAGTAAAACAATAATTCATTTCAAATGATTTGTCATTTGCCAATTTTAGATTGATTGGATTAGAAAAAAAAATCTTATGTTCTACAATACTTGTAGTCTATCGAGAATTTTGATTTCTGAATTTTATAAAAAGAGAAAAATTTATTTTTTAATACATCGAAATATTAATTTTACGATAACAATTCGTTTCGAATTATCGATTCAAACCTTTCTGAATGATAAAAATAAAAATAAAATATAACAAATAAATAGAATAAAAAGAAGCATCGATCAATCTTAATAAATAAATGCAATCGTCTGTTTATATATTGGGTTGTGGAAAAAAATTTCTTCGTATTCTCCCGGTAGATGACTTTAGGATCGCATAATTCTGGTAATATTAATCGGATCTGGCAATATTTGCGTGCGTCTGAAAGGTGATATATCATAGAGTAATTAAAAAAAAAAGTTGTGATACTTGTTTATTCAGTCAAAAGTTATTGCGTCTTGAAAATGAGTGAAAATAAAGAAGAAATTCGATACATTTTGAAATTTTGTTACAAAAAAGAGAAGAATGCGATTCAGACTGTTAAAAAAATTTGTGATGTTTATGGACATGATGCAGTATCAGTGTCGCACAAAGCCGGTTCAAGCGTTTTCAATCTAGAAATTTTGATATCAAAGATGCACCTCGCTCTGGTCCATCAATCACTGGAAAAGTCGAGGAAATCATGGAAAAAGTTGAGCAAGACTGGCACATTAGCAGTCATGATATCGATAAGAAATTAAATATCGACCACAAAACAGTTTTAAACTATTTCGAAAATGCTGGATACAAAAAAAATTCGATGTTTGGGTGCCACATGATCTAACAGTGAAAAATTTAATGGATCGAATTTTCGCGAATCGTTGCTAAAACAGAATGAAATCGAATTATTTTTGAAACGGCTCATTACCAGCAATGAAAAATGGATCACGTACGACAATAATGTACGAAAAAGATCGTAATCGAAACAAAGTGAAGCTCCGCAAACAGTGGCAAAGCCAGGATTGACGCCAAGAACAGCGTTGTGTGTGAGATTGGAAAGGAATCGTTCACTACGAGCTGTTACTGCCCGATCAAACGATTCATTCTTAGCTCTGTCAACAACTGGAAAGATTATGCCAAGCAATCGAGAGAAAGCGACCAGAATTGATCAATAGAAAAGGTCGTTTTCCATCACGACAATGCCAGGCTCCCCATCTTTGGCGATTCATTAAAAATTGAGAGAACTTGGTTGGGAAATTTTTATGCATTCACCTTATAATCCTGACCTTGCACTATCAGACTATTATTTGTTTCGATCTCTGCAGAATTCTCTTAATGGTGTAAAGTTGGCTTAAAAAAAGGCGAAAATCACTTGTCGCAGTTTTTCGCCCGGAAATCACAGAAGTTCTACGATTATGGTTTTATCTCAAAAATGACAAAAGGTGGTCGAACAAAACAGCACATATTTGGTTTAATAAACTTCATTTAAAATATGGAAAAAAATTTGTTTCACTTTTGCGTTAAAATACAAAGAAGCTTTTTCCCAACCAAATATAAAATGACGATTAATTTAATTTATGATATTTCAGCTTTAGAACTGCGTTTTAAAATACAACTGTATTCACGCAGTTTGAAGTACTGGAGGAAATTTAAAAATTCATATATAAATATTATCGGGCACCAGAGCGTACCTTGACCGTATTTGGCGCTTCTTTACTTATTTGATTTATTCATATAGCGATCTAGTTTAACTTCGTTATTGAAAAAATAAACTGGCAGAATTATCGAAAATTCAACACATACACTTCGAAAACTGCTTCATTAATTGAATTATTGAATTCAACCGCGCGGTGTTTCTCTTTCTCTCTTCTGGCGTTAATTTTTTAATTTTATAATAAATTCCTCAAACGATGGTCATGTTTGCGGCGTTTTGTAAACAGGAATCGGGGGAGTTCTCAAGATTGTAACCCGCGCTCCCGGGTGCTTAACTTCTGAATCGCCGATGAGTTTACTCCCCACACGTAAACGATCCAGCCAAGACGAATTTACGAGAGTTCCGAGGAAAGTTTGACTGGCCCATTATCGAGTCAAGTGCGAGTTAATTGAACGCCCGATATATGAGGTACGAGTCGCGAACGCGTCGCTGTCGTCTGGAAAACTTCGTGGTAATTAAATTTAGAAAGTACACGTGACATGTATAGACAGCAGGAAAAAAATTGACCGAATATTCTTCGAAAAATAATATTAACGATTCCTCTAGCGGCGGCATCGTCCCGTCGTTAAAAAAAACATTTTTTATTAATTCTACTCAAAAATTGTAAATGAAGAATCTATCGACATCTCAATGTTTCGATATAATCAAATATAGCCTTTTTAGCTAAGCTGAGAACATTTTTGTGTTCAATACTTCCATTCTCAATTTTTAAGTGTAATTAAACTGCACATATCCTGAATTTTCCGATTCTTATGTGTGAAAAGTAAACGTTGCAAATATGCAACACTCGTCGCTGGAAGGTTAATCTCTCGAACAAGTTCTCGCTTTTCTACGTTGCCATCCCTAAACTTCAATCGCGCGTCCTAAGTTTACAGAAACTTAATCTCGGGGGCTCAGACAAGAGATAAGAGGTTTATCCTCAGTCTTGTAATTGTGCCGTACTATGCAAGTTAGAAAATCGGATCAACAACTAGATGTCAGGGAGCCAAAAAGACTTCGAGGAAAATCGGCTGTACTTACGCAATGCGGGATCAGTCGGTTCAGAAGTTTCTGATCAGCGCGATTTTTACTTTTCTTTGCTTCTCTCCCGCGCAAAACTGTCGAGCGAAATGTCTTTCGAGGGATTAACGTCGCGGGTTCGCGATCGCGCGCGCCGCGGCGACGGTGACGCTTACCTTGCTGTAAACGCCGGCGCTGGACAGTTCGTTTTCGACGACCATCATGATGATGCCGAACATGCCCATCACGAGGGCATAGTCGCTGATGCGTTTGCGCTTCTCGAAGAGGGCCTTCCGCCTGCCCAGCCGGTAGCCGACGTTCGGCTTGTGCTTGGACCCGGGCCCGATGCTGCCGCCGCCGGACTGGCCCTTCAGGGAGCCGCCGCCGCCCAGCATGCGCTCGTCCATGTAACGGGGATACTCGGAGTGGACGCCCACGAGGGCGATGCCGGCGTCCTCGCCAGCACCGGCACCCCCGGCGCTGCCGCTGCCGGCAGCCGCCCCGGCCGCCCCCGCGCCGCCCCCGCCGGCCACCCCGCCGCTGTTCTTCATCGCCCCCGGGATCGAGAGAGTCGACACTGGCTTCCGCAGCTGGAACAGCGGCGAACAGGATCACGATTAAGATGAGAATACCTGCAGTTCGCGTGCGCGCGTGCTGCTCGTGTCGTGCATTGCTATGTGTGTGGAAAAGCGTGCAAAAGCAACGCGCTGCTGAAAGTAACGTTATCCATGTTCCATGTAATTACATCCATCCCGCGTGGCCGTTCTTTGCCATCTCGGTGTCAAATTGACACAATTTGTTCTTTTCGAAAGAGAAAAAGAGTAACGTAACTTTTGAAAAAACATGACAGAACGCGAGTGGTAGCGCGAGTTATATCAGTTGTGTAAGTGAATCGGCGGACCGAGTGTATTGAAGTCAAAGGGATGTAGAAAGGTGCCCGCGAAACGGAATTCTTTTAAGCTGTTTCCCCTTTCTTCAAATATCCCTTCTGAGTTTCTTTTATATGAGAATTGTGCCTTCAACGTTCGAAAATTGAAAGGTTTATCGCTTTAGTAGGAGGAGAATTCCGAAAGTGGCGAGAAATAGATTTCGATTTTCTTTATTCTCGTCCTCCTTCTTTTTCCTCAAAAGCGTGAGTCACGTCGAAATAAATGACCGTCGTGGAAATTCAGCCCAATCTTAATGGCGATTGTGCAACTCTGATTTATCGGGCAAAAGAGGCAGTCGTGCGTGAGCAACTGCACGAAATTCGCAAGACATGAAACGGCTTTCGATCAATGAGAATTATTTTATTTCGCCGTCCGACGACGAATTAACGAATGCCTCGACATGCAAAACCCCGCACACGGGTTCGGCTGAAACCGAGGTGTACAGTGTTCGTTAAAAATTTTATCGCTTTGCCGCGCCGGAGAGAGCTTGGGATTCCTGCGTAACAAAGCGCGTCCCTTAATCGCGTTAACTTTTTCAGCTACGCCGGGAGGCTGGAGAATGAGTGTCGAAATGGTCGTTTTGCGAATTTCGCGTTTCAGACGGGGTTTTGGACGGTATAAATAAATGTGAGGTGGAAAGGTACAGAATTGCCTTTCTTCCCTCTTAAAAGCGAAAAAAGTTCATCTTGTTTTCCAACCCCAATGCTATCACACTAACGAACTAACTGATTGATTACTTTGAAGTAAATGCGCTGTAATAAAAAAAAATTAAACATGTACGTTTCTCTCCCTGAGCTACTCTTTAAGCTGCGACAATAAACTTGACCTATCTTTATTATAACATATAATATATAAAATTGCAAAATTAAATTCAGAAACTAATAATATCAAGCAAATGAAAAATAACTAAAACTCTTTATAATATAGTTTTAATACTAAAAGTATCGAGCGATATTTTTATTGACCATTTCTATTTTTCAGACTAATATTTTTTTTTTTTATATAAAAGATATTCTAAAATTTTTTAACTTTTAACTTCTGCCAAGCAGAACAATAGATCACAATAACTGATGTTAAAATGAAAAGTGAATTTTAAAAATCATTTTGGGGCTATTTTGACGGTATTTTGATGTCATGATGACTTTTTGTTATGTTTGAAATCATTTATACTTCTTTGTGAAATATTTGGTTTTTCATCATTTTTTTTTATTTTCATAGCAATTTTCGCTCGGTCTTTTAAACTTTTGATTAATGTGTTAATAAAATGAACTTTAATATGAGATTAAATTATTGAGGCGTTTAACGTTGAGAAGAAAATGTTTACAAGTTTTCAGGAATAAGATTGACATATGCAATGTCGTAAACTATAGAAGTTGAGCGGAATAATTATCTTTAATCCGATGAGAGTTTAAAATTGGAGCGCTTCGGGTTACTTAGCCATCATCAGTATAATAATTTTAAACCTACATAGTGTACTAGTTTTACTAGTTTTACTTTCCAACCTCAAAAATTGTTACAAACTTAAAACAATTTTTAAAAGGTTAATACATTGAGGTTTAGTATTAGTTTAACAGTTATTTTTTCTAATTTATCGAATTTACGGTTATTACGACTGTTAAAGTTGTTTACACTATGTAGATTTAAAATTATTATACTTGGTGGCTGATGATGGCTAAGTAAGCCGAAACGTTTCAATTTTAGACTCTCGGATTAAAGATTTATTAATGCTATATCTTATTTTCCTTACTCGTTTATTGGCCTATTTATTTATCTATTTGTTTATGTCTTTTTCCTTTATGATACATATAGCGTTATTATATACCTAATATATCTTTTGACTATGTTATTATTGATAATGTTATTATTTTACTATTTTATAATAAAAATGGAAAGAATAAAATAAATTAAATTCTTTAATTTAGAAGAAACCAATCATTTTTATTAACATTATAAATTTATTATATTATAATAATGGGAAAATAGTATTAAAGTATGAACTTGTAAAAATTAATATTATAAGAAAAAACCAACGATTTTAATAGCTGCTTAATATAAAAATATAAACAAAATGCACTATCTTATATTTCAGGAGTTGACTTTTGAAATTATTTTATGAAAAAAGTTCGTATAAACATATAGTTTCAAAAGTCTCGTTTTAGAAATTGTTAAAAATTCTATAAAAATATTATAGCAAACATAATTCCTTTAGAAACTGTTAAAAATTTTATAAAATTATAATTCTTTTAACAGTTCTTAAACGAAAAAGATTTTAAAAAAATTAATTTTAGCGAAAGAGTATTATAATAAAATAATAAAAATCTATAAAAGAAATTGGATTCCGTCCATTGACATGCAAAATATTCGGACCGGTTCCTAAATCATGTTTCTATCACTTTTTTTTTACAAAACGGCGACTATAAGTGAAACACGAGAATGAATCCTTTTTTATTTGCTGGTTCGAATTTGGAAACAAAATTTCTTTTCGTTTAAAAGCTGTTAAGAAAAAGTAATTATTTTATAAAACTTTTAATAATGTCTCTCTCAAGCCCGCATCGCTCTCAAACGAAACTTTGAAAGTGCATGCCCTATTTTCTCTTCATAAAATGACTTAAAAAATTAATTCTAAAATAATAGATAATATTTAAAAAAGCCTATATTTTTCGAAATACTACACTGCTAAATTCATGTCAAATTATTATTAACGTCAAATTATTATTAATTATATTAATTTGAATCATTTTTAATCATTCCTATAGGTCGTCATTGCTCTTATTCAATATGTTGTTAATTTAACTAAAACAATAGAGTTAAACAATATAATTCAAGAAATATATTAAATTTGACTCAAATTTAGTTCATTATTTACGTTAATATAAATACATACGTTAATATGGATTTATTTTGAAACTAAGTTTACTTTGAAACTAAGCAATTCAATCATAAAAATGGATTTAAAAATTAGTGTTTTTTTAACCACATTAATTTTGTATTAAAATAATACATTTTAATGGAAATTACACACATGGGAGTCAAAAATAACAAAATGTTAACTTAAGAAACTGTTTAAATTTGCTCCTTTAATATTTAACAGTGTGAACTTGCGCAATAAGTAATTGGTGCTTCTGAAAACTCTTAAATATACACTTTCTAATTAAAAATTGTGCCTTCAGAAGAATTTTAGATATTCTTTTCATGATCTCGGTCATCTATGCCAAGATCTTTTAAACATAATTATTAAATAACAAATAATCAAATATAAACCGGCGTGTGAAATACAAATAATAACAGAAAGAACCACTACGGTCTAAACTAGATCTTCGTGCTAACGTTTCTTGTGTGATTTTTTAATACATTTTTAAGTTCATCAAATTGCCCGAAATAATGTTCGGTTTTAAAACACAGTCATAAACTGAACAGGAATAATAATTTCACGATATTAATTTGATAATTAATTTAATAATAATAATGATGCTAAATCCCTTTTTCCCTCAATTACTGTAGAAAATTTGTTGGGAAAAATAACACCTCAGCCAGGGATGTTATTATTTGTATTTCACACGCCGGTCTATATTCGAGTATTTGTTATTTAAAAACACGCGCGTCTCGTATACGCGTTCTTCTAAAAACATTACCGATTTGCGATAAATATCACCACACCTCAATGGTCGAGTGGTTAAGACACTCGTCGAAAGTTGAGAGATTCCAGGTTCGTTCCCTGGCTGAGGTGTTTTTCGCAATAAATTCTTTACAGTAAAAGAATTTAGCATTATTATTATTATTAAATTGATTATCAATTTAATATCGTGATATTATTATTCTTGTTTAGTTTATGACTGTGTTTTAAGACCGAAAATTGTTTCGACGCGCAGTTTGATGAACTTGAAGATGTCTAAAGAAAATCACACAAGAAACATTAGTACGAAGATCCAGCATAGACCGTAATGGCGCTTTCTGTTATAATTATTAAACTTCCAGCCGAATTATCGGTTTCTTGCAATATTTATTTTTACGAGTTCATAAATGTATATCCTTTTTACATTAATGATAAAAAATAAAAATCATTTCTACTTTAAAGTTCGATTCATTTAATTCTGGCCAGATTTATTACAAAATAAGATTTATTTAATTTACTTAATTTTTTAACAATTTCTCACAATTGTTATCTTATATGTCAATATTATTCAATTATTTATTATCCAATAGATATCGAGATTAAAAGAACGAATGATATCACATCGAGAAGATACACTGCACTGTTTTATGTCTGCAGTGATATTTCCGATCTGCTGTTGCATTACTTTCGTTCTGTCGAAGATCAACAAAAATCTGAGCGCATCGCGTCACGTGAGCTCGCAGTCAACATCCGTCTCGCATGCATTTGATTCCACCCCGTGTATCGGATGCACCGGGCTACGCTTACGGTTACACGGGGCGCATGCACCTGTCTGTATGGGGGTCGCACGTACGCGGGATTCTATGCGCGCGACCTATCGATCTCCCGCTATATTTTCCGCGCGCGGTCTATCTTCTGCGGGAACGCGTGTTTCGCTAGCCGTGAGACTAGTGCGAAGTCCGTGCGTGAGTCTCGCGTCCGACGGCACTCAGGCGCGCCGTATATTTACGTTCGATTTGCGAGGTGAGGCACTCTTGTTTTCTTTTCCCTCTCGTGGGAATCGAACAAAAGCGTGCAATTCGAAAGAATTTGACGGCGATCGTTGGAATTCTCTGGCGAGTTCTCTGATTCCGGAGAAATTTTACGCATTCAGCGTTTCAGCGATTCTGCTTGTTGCGAATTCCGAGAGCGCGTGTACGCTTCGCGTTTGCAGATTTCGCTGTCATCGATCGATTGCGGATAATCAACAGAGCGGTGATGGATGACGGTTGCCGGAATGCACCGGCAGGCAAATTTCGCGTAGCATGACCCCGTAACCTTTCTCACCGGTCGAGGGAGGAGGGGAGGGCGGGAGAGGGAGGATAAGGGTGGAAGACCGTGTTATTGAGGGAGGACAGAAAGGGGGATGCAGAAACGGGGTGGTAGTCATGGAGACCGTCCCGAGAGGCTTCCTTAATTCAAAGCTTGATTGGCTCGGGCAATCTTAAACTTGTATATGCTCGATAAAGTTTTCTCTTTCTCGCCCTCTCTTCCGCGATTACCCACGACCGCGATGAAGAAGTACACAGACTGCCAGTGTTTCCACACCGTCTCGCTCTCCTCGAAACAACGGCGCGAAAGCATCACTCGGCATTTCCAAGCCATTTCAACTCTCTCAGATCGATCTTTAGGTTGAAATGTTAAAACCGGGAAATGCTTTTTGTTGTGAGAACTATCACATAGTACTAATTTAATTAAACCGGTACTTCTCTTATATACAACAATTCTAAATCTTAATTCAAATAAAATTAGACTATGAAGTACTAGATCAGATGATAATTATTGATACAAGTAATTATCGACGATAGCAATTAATAGTTTAATAACACGACATTGTAACTTGCTATATATCATTTTTATTGCTTGTCACTCTTTGTTCGTCCCAATCTAATTTTCCTTTTTATTTTCGTCTTTCTCTTTTTTCTGTCCCTTTCTTCACACATTCTCTCATTAGCTTTATATTTTATTATTTATGTACAGAGTTACTTTGTCATTACTTCGAAAGGGACTGTATCCTCGGTTCCTTCCCACTGAATTGAATCGAATTAATTTTCTCTCTGAACCCTCCATCTATCTACTTTCCTTCTCCCTTTCCGCGTCGACGTCTAATAAAGTCAACTTTCCTCTCGCGAAGCCGCAATCTTTCCGACGACTTGCAGCTTCCTTTCGCGCGAGAAAAGCGATAAAACTGTCGGCTACCGCGGAGAAATAGAGACGGAGAAAAAGAAAAAGGGGAAAAAGGGGAAGAAAGGAGTGGGAAAGAGAAAGAAGATGGAGCTAGGAAGGAATATGATCTTCGCGTCGCGTATTTGTGGAGTATTCGATACTTGGGTTTCACATTCAACTCGACGCTGATAATATGTCTAGCAAGAAAGTAGCGCGAGTTGCAGGAAACCAGGAAAAGACCAATCGAGTGTGCAGGGTACCAGTATTTGCGGTTCAGTTACACCCCCCCCCCACATACTTTCTCAGGTTAGCATTAAATCTAGCGTCCTCCAATTTCAAGTATTCCTTCTAAGCTATGTACCGCAATCGTTTGACATATTTTATATATCCCTATACACCAGATATTGCAAGAAACTTCAATGTCTCAGATTTTTTGAAATAAGAACCAATTTTTTCTTACTGGAAATATTCGATTAGATTGTTTATATAAATATAAAAAGCTAAATTATATATATATATATATTTTTTTTTTTAGTTAATTCAGAGAGAGATAGAGAGAGAAAAAGAGAAAACATAGCCAAAAATTTTGTATTTGTGTCAAAACAGATTCCTTATTAAACTTTTTGTATTTAATTTTTAACATATCCATTAATTTAACATAATGTGTTTGTATTATTTGAATACTTTGTATTGAATTAACCCTCCGGAGTTACACTTATGCCACATAGCATTGGAGTTACACTGGGTGAATTTTACCGAAGCGATTTTCTAACGCTTATTACTCAGCGTTAAAACAAGCTTTTGAGACGTATTTTTTTGAAGCGGCACTAGTGGCCCTCTACTACAACTACCTAAGAACGATTTTTCGAGCCACTAACCAGACCCCCCCCTCTCCCCTCTCCGGAGATACACACAAATGTTAGGTAAATTTTACCCAATGTAACTCCGGAGGGTTAATATTCAATATTTCCTTAATGTTAAAATAACACAATTTATAAGTAAGTGAAGAAATATTAGGTCGGTGCAAAAATTCTTGTCAATTTTTTGCAATTTTTTTTTATTATAAAAAAATCAATGCAATATAAATTAATCAGAATATTCGTTTTCCACGATTTTTCCGATCTTTCTGCAATTCTCTTCCACAACTACAGGAGCGTTCTTTGTCACTGATACTGAAATCACCATTTTTAAATCGTTTAAACCATTTTGCATACATTCTAATGACTATAAACTTTTTCACCATACATCTCACAAATAATTCTGTGTGCATCAGCAGCGCTATTCTTTTGGTGAAAACAAAATAAAAATCAGCTCTTTATCTGGTTTCATTTTTTGTGACTAAATGTAAGATTACGTTGACATCTATGATTTGTCATTGTACATAAATGTTAATGCAAAGACGCTACTAACTTATAAAAACCATAAACGTTTCTGCTTATAAAATCATACCAACGCATATGTACAAACATCTATTTGCATCGGTAAAAACTTTTGCGCCAACCTAATAAAATAAAACTGTATTTTAAAATGTAATTCTAATAGAAATAAATGAAATGTACAATTAATTTAACATATTAAAAATTTTGCTGAAGAAATGCTTCCACAATTTACTTCCAAGTTGAGTCAAAGTGTTACAATTTTGTGTTAATTCTTTTATATAATATTTAATATTATTACTTTCTAACATATTCATCTCGTGTTAAATTAACACAAAAATTTGGGTGAATCGTACGAGACACGTAAAGTGCATTAAATTTAACACAGATTTTCCAACTGTGCCCTATTAATTTATTTTAAAAAATTCCAGAAAATTCAATAATTCAAATAATAATTCACTGTCGCCGACAGACAATTCGTGACAGAAATTCGAAACTTCTGCTCTAATAAATAAAAATCCGAGGGGATCGATAAAGCTCGCGGTTAGATTTCTGTGAACGGACCTGTTAATGTCGGCAATGCAATCACCGGTACCTTTAATTCCCGTGGTCACAAGTGCCATACCGGCGATAATTCGCGACGATAAATGACCGTTGTTAACCCGCTACTTTTGCTGGGATGGGAATATCCATTCGGTGAGAACGTCGCGTCGATAGCTCATTGCGAAACGAGTAACAATAATCGCGGAAGCAGCTCGCCGCCGTTTTTGATCGAGCAATTCCCGCCTCGTTCCAGTTTTCGGCGATTGTGGCACACACACACACAAACACGCATACACCCCCTCCTACCCCTCCGTCCCACTACGCGAATATAATCTCTCTAATGGAACCGCGAGATAATGCTCCGGGGGGAGATTAGTGCTTCGCGGAGAGCCCCGCGTATAACTGGTGACCAATAATTCAACAGATATCACGAGTATATAATATTATCTCCGCATTCGATGGATAAGTTTCATACTCTCGTGTTGCGTGACGTTAAATCGATAAAATCGAATCGCCGACAATACACTTCGAGAGATACACGGAAAGGACGGTTTTGCTGAGAGATTTGCTAAAATTTTGCTGGATATAGATCTGAAAATAATTTTGCTGGGCCATCGAAATAATTTTGTCGTTGACCTTAAAAATAATGCGCAAAAAATGTTGATATTCTAGCAACTAATTCGAACGTTCTATTATTTTAATAATTCAACAAAATTACTTTTCTGATTCTGTATTCAGCTAAAATTTTAGATCTTTCAGCAAAACCGTTCTTTCCATATAGACTTCCTTGTTACTCCAAGCTTTTTTTTATTCGAGCTTTCGCTGACCGCCACACGCTTATGTTTTCTCACAAAATAACCTTCGTTTAATTCTTTGTTACCGTTTCGCATCAATATTGACAAAATCAAACCTGCCATGTTTCTGCTGTTGTATCGCGCGAGAAATTGGCGTGCTATTACCGGCGAACATTCGGGAACGTTGCCAAATGAATACTACATTAATGTGCACTCCAATAGCACTGTCCATTTTAATAAAATATGATTATCTCCGCAGCTTCTTTTTCTCTTTTCTTAGAATCCCTGTCGCTTGTTTTATTATAATCATACAATTTCGAGAGATTCTTTGTAATATAAAAATTCACACGATTACAAAGCAATTTCCCTTTAATAAATAAGTAACAAACAATACATATAATAAATAAATAAATAACATATGTGTATAATATGAAATAAATAAGTGTTCAATAAAACATTTTCAGAGATCTCGCATCTAATAATAATTGTGTATTTAATTTTTGTTTATACATTTCTCCTATATTTTTTTTTAAAATTAACTACACACCAATGTGTTAACTAACACACCGATTACTATCTTGATATTTTACGCTAAAGCTAGAAATGTAGTTACACTGATTCTTAATATTAATTATTTTAGTAATTTGATATTACTAAAATCGCGTCTTATAAATCCAAAAAAATTTTATTGCAAAAAATATTATTCCGGCATAAAAATGATTAGGTACTAGAGTATTAGATATCGATGACCGGAAATGTCAAGGTAGATTCCATGATTCGATAGCTTGTTCAGTTGCAAAGAGCATCTAGGACGATGCAGAATTTTGCAAGACGGAAATGTCGATTTTGCCTCGCATGTTTATTAGCAAATCAAAGTTATGCTTTTCTTATGGCATATCTTGTCGATATGAGTCGATCGTGACAGTAAGACATGACATGAAACACGCGATGTCAGCAAAATCCCTCTGAACCATCTAATACGAATCGTCAGAATTAATCCAGGCTCTCGGCGAGAAATTTCACGACGCGTCACAACTTTGTTAACCGAATGCGGACGTGCAAATTGTTCGGGAATTATTACGTGGGAATTATTCGCGTTACGGGAGAAATTCTGGGGAAATGATTGGGGATTGGCCCGACACGAAATTTAACAAAGATATTACGACAGCGCTTGTTAATCTCGCCGTGTTTCACATTCGAAAAGTTCGCTGACAAAAACTTTCAAAGTGGCGATTCCAAAGTTACACAAATCACTTTATGAAATTACGGAAGCTAAATATTAATTATTATTATCACTTTGTTGTTCGCCAAAGTTGTAAAACTATATCATACGTTATTCATACATTTCCCTTTTCACTTTTTTTTTAATTTATCATCATTCCGCATGTTAACATTTGAGTTAATGGAAGAATCACGCGGAAAATTTTGTTAGAATGTATTTAAAAATATATATATACAAGTTTGTAATTTAAAAATGACTATTTTATCGAATTCGAATAAAAATCCACGACGTTTACGTAACAAAATGGATTTTATTATTATTTAAAAGATAGATCCATTTAGAGACAATAAGTATAATTTATGAAAGCCATTTAGAGACAATAAATATAATTTGTAAGTCAGCATAAATAAATGTCTCAGTTAATTTTTGTGTGCTTGCGCGGCAGTACGCGATAAAAGATTAACGAAATTAAAAACACTGCGAGATTACCGGATGAATTATTCTGTACGAGTCCGAGTCGTCCGAGGTAAGGAACTTACGGTTCTTAAAGCTCGCACGTAGCAGAAATAGATACAGATACGGGATCGGAAATTGCGAACAATCTACCCGCCGAGCGGTTCCTTAATGAAGTTTACAAAGAGCCGGTACTTTCCACGAAATTGCCGACATTACCGTGGACGATGACGCGACATAAAATATGTGCTTCTTGCAAGTCTTTCCTTGCGCGAATCATTTCCCAGAGCGCGGCCGCTGAAGGGATTACTCCAGCCAGGGATGATGCAAGGACTGGCAGCCGCGTACTTAATTTCTAACCAGCGGCTTCCCGTAGTTTCTAGATAACATTTTCCAAGCTGTGCCATTCGCGTAATCAATATATCGCTTCCGTTATTTCCGTTCTGTGGATGATCCTCTGTCTCGAATTGGATTGCTCGTCCCTTGGATTATTACGTCCTCGCCCCCGGCGGATTTTAGACATTGACCGCGGAAAGTCCGAAGGCGGAGGACCGAGACGCTCCGAGAAATAATTACAGCGTCGTGGATCTTTCAAGTTAGTAGAATAGCTGCTTTTGAAAGGTATATCCTTGCGCAATCCCCATTCATGAAGAATTCTAAGCGTCGAAGGGTAATCACTCGAAATCATTGAAATAACAAATCCCTTTGAAAATTTAAGAACTTATGGTCCTCAATTCCAGATCTCTCTGAATCTTGCATTTCTTTTTTACGAACGTTGTCGGATTCTCGGCTCTTTAAATTTTCACGCGGAAGCGGGACGTCTGTAATCCTTAGAAGCTCAAGTCTCCCCTGACCACTATATACAATTTTGGTTATCGCCTTGCGCGAGCACCGTGCGAACCCCAATTTACTCGGGGATTAAAGGAAAAATATATTCGCAGACGTGCACTCGCGCGAATGGGAAATGTAGGGAAAGCGCAGGCAATTTCCAGCCGATCTCCAGCTATTGCCTTCCCGTTACGAACGTTCCCTTTTGTTGCTTTTTCTCTCTTTTCCCTCTTTTTGTTTTTGCGTCGATTTCGCGGATAAATAACCGATGTAAAATAGGCGTCGGAGAGAGAATGAAAGAAAAACTAAAAAGTTATATAAAAGTTAAATTTTATATTGCGTCGTAAAAGCTCATCGGATCGACATGTATTCGTGTTTTCATTCGTCGAGTAATTTCGAAAATATACGAAATATCGCAAGAAACTAAAAGACGAGGTCGTCTTTTAGTCGAAGTCTTGAAATCTCTTACGCGATAGCGTGAGAGAAAAAAAACACTTATTTACTGTACTTAATAGATAGCCAGATATCGTTTCTACGACATTACGTTTAAATCTCGCCCGAATACTCAAATTCGTTCCCTGTCCATGTCTTATACGGAGCCCTTCGATCAAGATTTAAGGCACTCGTTTAAGGATGGCATCAGAATAAAGAAATAAAGCGACAACAGTTGAATATAGATAGTCCTCTTTGCTCGGTATCGAGCTATCGACAAAAGTGAGCTCGTGTCGACCGTTGGTGAGCACACGTAATGCTAGCGATCAATCGTCCGTAGGTCGCATTGTTAAATTTTTAATCTCGTTTATCCCGAGTCAAGGGCAGACCGAAGGGGAGAAAGAGACGGCGAGATAGAAAGGCGGAAAGGCAAAGAGATAGAAATTCCTCAACCGTCTACAGTCATATAAGTCACGAGAAGTCTTGGGTTTCTATTTAATAAACAAAGAAATCGTTACTGAAAGGGAAACAACACCAATCTTGCTAAAAATTATCTGCGTTTTCTATTTTATTCACTTCTTTTTCGCGCTCGAACGTGATCTTCCGAATTTTTAAATCTTCAACACGATTTTGCTAAAGTATCTAAAAATTTAGCTAGATACAGATCTAAAAAATAATTTGGTTAGACTATCAAAATATAATTATGTACACTGAGAGAAAGAGAGAGAGAGAAAAATAGTTGCAATTAAAAGAATAGTTATAATTATAATTTAACTATAATTTATAGTCTTTTTTTATGCCAATTATATATATTTTTTGCAAAATTATAAATATAAATATAATTACCGACATTATGACAGTAAAAACTATAAAAATGGAGTTCCTATCTATTTTACCAACTATAGTCACAAATATAGTCACAAACATTTTTCTCTCAATGTGTGACGCTCAAGCTGTCAAAAGCATTTGTAAGCTTTTATTTGCTCATTATGCTCAAACGTTCTACATAATTATTACTATTATTACTACATCTACATATTATTTTGATAGCCCAACAAAATAATTTTCAGATCTGTATGCAGCTAAATTTTTTAATACTTCGGCAAAATCTTTCAACATAATTGTGAAATTGACAAAATTTAAAAATTGAAGAATTGTTTTCCTTCCGAGCAATTATGTTTAACAATAAATGCGAAAACTACGCGATATTATGGCGCAGCAAATATCATTTAAGGATAAGGAGCCACGCTGGGATACTCGCTAATATACAGTAATTCGATAGAGCGATAGAGCGAAAGAAGAAGCGTGGCGTCGACCGTAAAGTTTCTCAGAAAGAAATGAAATCTCGAATGGAGTAATGTAAGAAAGTGGCAGGACAGTCTCTTAATTACGCCCGCCCGACAGCCCGCGGGAAGCGAGTAAGCACTTTTAATAGAGAACTCGCGGTAATTCACTTGGCGCTGATAGTCGCATCCGTCAACCGGAACTTCGCTCTGCGAAATCGCAACGCCGGAATACTTTTTGGAGCGCGGCCACGGCGAAGAATTCAATTAACTCGTCGATGGACAAAGTCCGAGAAAATGTAGTTCTCTGTCTGCATAAATTATCTCCCCCTCCTCCCCTCTCTCCCCCGAGAAACACACGCTCCGTCGTCCGAATTCGATCAGCGAGTGAAAATAACATTCTCGATTTTTTACTTGCACAGCGAATGTCATACACGATGATTCATTGAATTTGGTAAATGTTTTCAAGTCAAAATATCATCAGGATATTGCTTGCATATTATAATCACTTTCGGACAGGAATATCATGTTTATCCATCATGATATTAGATATTATGATTTCTCAACTCTGACAATTTGATGTCTATAAGTGCCCGATATGATGTAATAAGTTAAATTACAAAATTAAAAAATAAGAAACATATTGTATTAGAAAACAATCAGTGTTACAACTAATCAATAAAAAAATTCTTGATTTTTTAGACAGCGTTTGTGAATCTAATGAAGTGAATCTGATATTGAGGTATGCGATGCACTGAGAGAAAAGTATTTAGTATTTGTGACTATAATTGCATCATAAAATAATTATTGTTAGGAGCTCCATTTTTATAGTTATTACTGCTATAATTAGTAGCTATAATATGCTATATTAGTAATAATAAAACCTTATATTTATAGTTTATATCATTCTATCACCTATAAAAAATTTATTATAAATCATAATAGTTTCAAATATTAATACAGAAAGTAAAATATCAAGATATGAATGGACATAAATGGAGATAAGATAAATATTTTTATGTAGTAAATGTAATCGCAATTATAGTGACTGCAATTACTTTCTTATTATTTACGTGATAATAACTAAAAAATATGTAAGAGAAAGAATAAAGAAACAATCACTTTCACGAATGCATATCATATTTGTGATGATCGCAATATGGTTAAAGTAGCTAATAATTTATGATTAAAACAATTATAAATATATAGTTGGCCAAAAATGACTATAAATAGTTAAATCATAATTCTAACCATTTTTTTTCTCAGTGTATATTTTAAATAATAATAAAATCACTTTTTTAATTCACATCAAGTTCTTCCTTTTTTTTGAATAGTTCGCTCGTTACGAAAGATATTGAAAGAGAATACTATCCTGCAATGCTTTGCGTCCACTCGGAGAAAAATTCTAGGATCTTTCGGGGCTTCTTTACGGATTTTCAAATCTTTGGCTTCCTAGCTTCTGAAATTCTTATACTCATATATTTTTAGAATCTTTGAATTCAACCGGATAATTAAATTCAAACGGAAAAATTTAATTAATAAAATGAATTTTCTTGCGATTAACTTAAATTCGTATCACAATTTTCAATTTTTTTATTAACTTTAGTAAAATATCAAAGAGGCGAAAAAAAGGCACAGAGAAAAGAGAGAAGGCAAAGATATAATTATACTATTTCTACCAATAAACTGAAAATATCAATTTTTTTGGTGTGATTTTAAAGCTCGAGAGAAATAATTATTTTTAAAAATAACAAGATGTAACTGTTTCTCTAAAATATAAACAAAATTGCAGGAAAACGGCAACAAAACATTTGTGATTTGATGTTGAAGATTAATATAACGTCATTTATTACAATTAATAATGATAATTTATGTAAATTACCATTACATTAGCAAGCAATTATTAATATTACTATTAGTACTGTAATTTACTGTTTTAATGAAATTTCTATAATGACTCTCCTTGCGTCGATTTTAACAAAATCCTTTCTATCCATTTCTATGATTTTTTTCTTTAATTGTGAGAATCAGTTACTGCTAATTTTTTTGTTTTAATTCTGATAAAATATCCACTCGTGTAATCCCATTTCAGCTTTAATAAACCAATTTACCGACGATTTATTTATCTTCTTCCACTTTATAGAACAAACGAGAAAATTCCGATGTTGTTGGTAGGGTGAAAAAGCGGTGAACGAGCGCGCTATAATAAAACTGGGACGGGGTGTCCATTACCTCGCGATTACGCGGGAAAACTTTCGCGAGGATTCTGATAATCGAAAGACCGTGCTCGACGAAACGATGAAGCGATATACTTCGAACGAGAAGTAGTCCGGAAGCCTGTCTCCTACCCATCGGGCGCGAGATTACTTCGCGGGATTTTCAGGGAAGTAACTTGACGATCCTGAAAAATTTCAATAGTTTTCGTAATCCAACTCTCGCCGTGCACTCGATTAATTGTTTTCGCTCAGTTTAATTGTTACATCAGCCGAGAATGAAATGGCTTTCTACCCAAGTAATTATTATAGTCAGAATCGTTTATATATTAACATTTTTATGTTTTTACGATATATTTCAACATCAACGGAAAGTGTCATAAGTACATTTTGGACAAAAGTTTTGAACAAGTCTTTTCATCTAATTGGAATATAGAGTGTATTATTTAAAAAATAAAGTTTCGCGTGCACTTTTAATTAATTTTATTGATTTGAATATGATTCCGAGTTCTCTCACACCTCCAATTTCGGAGAAAAAGCAATCATGCAAACGAATTTCGTGAAAATTTTACAGTTACATTTTGCATTGATGCCATCAAAGAAATGAAAAAATATGTGATGATATAAAATGCATAATTCATGCTTAAGTCGCGGAATTCGAGTTAAATATGCTACATCCTGTGTACGACACATATGAAATATGAAAATCACTCGGGCGAAATTTTATTCAAGGGCGCGATATTTGTTGACGACATTCCCGTAGATCCGAGAGATGCAAAAATGCCCATCCATTTGCAATTTCGCGGAAAAACAGCGTCGAGGATAATTTTACCAGCAAAACTTCAGTCTTCAGCTCTCGCGGCCTAGCCGAGCGACCCGCTACCCCTTCGTCGATAAGTGTAATATTGTTTCCTCGACCCCGTTCGCACTCTATCTCTGCCTCGCCCATCTCCCTCCCTCCCACGACCGCGATTCATCCCCGATGCAGCCGGTGAAGCGAAGTGATAAAGTGTCCCAATTGTCTGATTCGCGCGTATATGGAAGTTACTCCCGTTCCCTCCCCTCCCATCCTTCTCGTGCCCCAGCAACCGTCGATGATGCTGAACGTGCTCGGGGTAAAAATTCAAGTCGTCGCCTGCGGCTAGATCGACGAGCATTAACTGACGCTCACCGCCGGAACGCACAACCCCTCTTCCTTCGGTTTCGTCGAATTTTTTTTTTTGGAAAATCGTTCCCCGAATGATCAGACTGCCGGGTCGCCATAATTCTATTCTCCGACATTTCACACACACGTCTGTCGACATCGTTTCCGTGACTTCCACTTGATGGACGAATGCGCGCGCGAAGATTTTAAGCGACGAGATCGAACGATAGTGCGAGAGACGTAGCGCAATTTCATGACAATTTCGGACGGAGAGAGATCAGGGAATAGGGGCGAGATTATTCCTTAGCAATTGATCTAATGTATTGGCGTGACTGCGATCTGATAATCTTCAGGAATGCCTAATATTCAGCCACTCAATCGACCGTGACAATCGCATTCATCACACACAAATTGTAATCCATTTAGGTATTATAATCGAATTTAATCAATTAGCGCGTACAGAGTGTCCTACACGATCGAGTGGGCTTTCAAACGTCAGGGAGTCGAATCGATTACAAAATTATATCTTTCGCTTCACTTCAGGCAGAATAGTTTTTATCTGAAGCTTATTTACAAAGTTATATAACGTACAAAATTATGAAATTGTTCGCCAAGGAAGAATCGACTATAAACTGAAGAATTTAGTTAAAAAATGAATAATGATACATGTAGGACAGCTTGTAGATTAAAGGAGACCAAAAATTGACGTTAAAACGTAATTTTTATCCGTGTTCTGTAAATTATACTGACAGCGTACAAATTTATATATTGTGTTTTGCGTATTTCATTTTTGTACAATTCAACTAATCGCAGAAGTTGACCAAGTGACCCGTCGCTTTACCAACCTGTTTGACAGTGACATTTACATATAATTGTTCTCCTCCTCAAGTGAGATCCGCGTTTCCTGGGTGCCGCTGGCACTTTCGCGTAACTTCGATTGTTCGTCACCGAATAGAAGCACTTCGTCGAACTCGATCCGCCGCGTCGCGGCGCGGGATCGTTCCTCGGGCACCGTCGAGCCGATCATGTCTCGAGTCACAGTCTTCCCTCGCACGAAGCGTGCGTGCGAGCGAACGAATCGGCTCTGGTTTAAAGCGCGATCGTACGAGCGATCTTGTGCCCGACGGATTCAAGTCCCCTGCTCGTCCTCGACGCGCACTTCATTCCGCGGATCTCACGTTTCACAGAGGCGCATACGCGCGCTTCACTCGTCCGAGTCTCGGGGGGGGTGAACGCCTCTAGGCGTTCCAGGTGAACGCTCTCTGAGCGACGAGTCTCCCCGATTAGCGACGTAGATCGTTTGTAATCGCGGCGTGGCACGTCGCCGCCACGCAAGCGAACACTTGACAACCGATAGCACCGTACTGATTCGACGTCCTTGCCGCAGCAACATCGTGGCGATATCGCAGCAACATCGTGCATCCCCTTGGCGATCCTCTTAGGGGTTCGTCGCGACTGCGCTTCCTTCCGCTCGCCGGCCGATTGTTACCATCCTCGCATTCTTCCTCCTCCATCACGGCGGCGGCTAACACGGTCGATTCTTTCCATGAAAGGAAACCTCGTGATCGGATCCGTGCCGAGGAAGCATTGTCCCCGTTCCGCCGAGGAAGCTGGAGCCGCGATACACGCCGGTGAGTCTGGTCGCGCGTATCGAGTAAATGGTAGTGTTGTAGGTCTAAAGAAGTTATTATTTAGCCGAGGGGAAAGATCGGTGGAAGCGCTAAATTGCCACGCGATCGTCCTTCGAACGATAGCTAGGACAGCTTGAGACGATCGAGACTCCGTTCGGAATTGAAAATGTCGATACTCGAAGTGGAATTTCCAATTTTAAGTATCAAGAAAATTCGAAGGTCAACAAATCGGAATTTAACGCAAGAATTCTACGACTTATGCGAGAAACGCGAAGACTGTCTCCGAAGTTTTATGAATTTTTAAAAGAATTCAATTATGTGTGTCTTGCTTATTTCCGGGGAAAAAAAATTTATTCGTCAAAATTCCAAATTTGTAGCGTAACAATACACCCGATATCTCTTCGCAACAGTTTAACAGTAAATCGCAATTGGATGCCGCTACATATGTACTACGGGACTTGCAAATCGTGAGCCCTCGGTTGTATCGCGAACAATAATCTTCACGCACACATGCCACGGGACGGTAGCGTTTGCGCGAAATATATCGGCGTTTTATCCTCCATATCAGATTAAACTAAAAAAATATCTATCGTATTTCATGGATACCCGATCACTCGATATATGATAAAAAATGCGGGATACACGTACTTCCTTTTAATCTCTTTCTAGCGAAGTTGGAGAGATACGCAAAACGGGAGCAATTTCAGCACACCTGCTCGTGCACCTATCCCTCCTTGCAGCCGACCGCCCCAAGAATTTCATCGCAATGAGCAAACGATCAATTTTCAATGTAATAATCGCGTACGCGAGCCGCGATTCGCGCTTGACGAATTTTTAATCAAGCAAATGCCTTCGACCATGTGACCGTATTTTTCTCTCTCTCTCTTTCTCGTCCTGCCTCTCTGTCTCTTTTTCCTCTTTCATTTTATCACGGAATTAATTTACGCACGGGAAAATTATTCGGGAACGTGATATCTGGATAATTATTCGAATGAAATTATTCCATTAGATTAACCCTCGCTTTTTTTCATATAATTATATGCTGCTTTATTTTGATAATCAAATGAATTTTATCTCAATTTTATCCCTTATTTGCTTTCCACTGATGCCACAGAGCATCAATAGAGGCCTTTTCTCTTACTGCAACTGCGACTTTCGCAAAAAACTGCCGTTGCGTTTTCGTTTGTGGATTCTTTCGCTAATTCGGAATAAAGCAAGAAATCTCTGGTTCTCCAAATTGATCAAAGAACGCGTTTATTTTAAGTGCGCGTCATTTCAAGCTTTGAAATGTAGAGTATAAAATGGAGATCTTCCTCGAGCGACAAAAAAATACAAAGGAAAAAAAGATTCGTCTCCGCTCAGTGAGTTTGCGACTGGCGGAATAAAAGGCATTTGTTTGCCTAACCGTGGCTATTCCGGTGGTGCTTGTGCAGCAATATCAGCCGACCAACCTTCTTCTCGTACTTTCGGAGACTATTCGCTTTTTGGAGCCTATAGTTAACGAGGCGATCAAAAAGATCTCATCGCAAATTCGGCGAAATCTGTCGCCTGAATCTGGACAATTCGGAAGAGCGCTTTCGACTAATTGTGTTGTCCAAGATCTTTAGTTAAATTGTACTTATAGTCTCTTAATCGATAGTTTTCAAACATAATTTTATTTTTCAATCACGTTATTTTGTAATTTACGGATTGGATTTATTATTTTAATGTAAATAAGTTTTAACATAAATAAAGTTCTAATATAAATTCTAATATGATGATTGGATTTGATATTTTAATTTAAATAAGTACTAATATAATTTTTGTTTTACGCAGAATTTTTGAAAAAATTAACGTGAGTTTATAATAATTTTTAATAACGCCTCTGGTGCTATCACTTCCTCATTATGCTTCTATATTCAAATATTTCTACAAGATGAGAAAGAAAGAGAGAAAAATACTATACACTTGGGCAACGTTATCTATAATAAATATTGATTATTTATAGAAAAGAAATGGTAAAAATTTATAGAAAGGAAGGTGATCTATCTTGCGGAATAGCACATTTTCTCTCTACTAATCTATAAATATGAATTAATTCTAACATGTAATATGAACAATGAATGCATTAAGTAAGTGTATCGCGCTTATTCATTTATCTTCTACTATATCGTCTCGCAACATTTTCGCATTAAGTTTCATTAATTATAATCAAAATTTTTTTTCTTATTTTTGCCGCAATTTACTAAGTATCGTTACATAAGAGCATATATATCAATGCCAATAATTTTGCACTGTTATTTAATACTGCCCTTCATTACGCGAACGTATTTATCGTTACGTTATGCCATTTAATCCGATTATTCTTTATCCTATAGTCATTGTTTAAATCCTATTAATTAATGTCTATATTTTCCGTTATCCTTCATTGCATTACCTAAGATCTAGTTACACTTATAGTCTTATAGCTATATTTATAGTCTTTTAATCAAGTTTTCATACATAACTTTATTCTTCAATTACGTTATTTTGTAGTATTACGAATTGAATTTATTCTCTCTCTTCTTTTTTATTATTCAAGTTCCAATATAAATTTTTGTTTTACTCAAAATTTTTGCTCATAAAAAATCTGTAAAAATTTCTTATTCAAGTCGCACATTTCAATATAAAATATTTTATCCATTCTCCAGTGCATTTTAATAAAATTCTATTATTTCCCTATCTACAATAATTATATACCGCGCTTTTATCCTGATTTTATTATACGCGCTCTGTCACCTCAGTACCATTATTCCGTTTTACCGCTTCATATTCTCTTTGTTTAAATATCCGAAAACAAGAGCTCGCCGGAGGACAAAACGCCGATTTATTTTTCCCATCGTTTCCCGCGATAGTGATAATCATCCACTGTGCAATATCCGCTTTCCCAACGACGCGGAATAATTCATTGCGTACGGAAACTGCATTCTCTCTCGCAATTTTCAATAACACGAGTTTCGATTTCAGCAGTACTTCCTAGGTGACGATCTTCTCTCCCAATAGACTTCCCAAAATAACCCGTTTGTCACTATGTTTCACGCATTCCGGAAGTGAACGATCGTCTCGCACTCTCGCGACGCGAAAAGCCGGGAAGCGAAAACTCCCGAGGATCGTCGCTTCGTCGATCTTTTCGCGAGAACTCGTAAGGACCCTCACGGATCTAACGGACAGGTACCTCACACACGAAGGCAGTGATCGACGATCTTGGATCGGCCGTCGTGGACTGCGAACGCCCGGTATAGGTACTACGTACACGCGTGATGCACAATCAGTTCTCTTCGCGTTTTCGGATCGTGCAACGGCATCGAGGAACGACCGCCGACGGCGGCAGCGGCGGTATTCTCGTCATCGTCGTTGTCGTCGTCGTCGACGTCGACGTTTCGTCGTTCTCTCGCGTTTCCCTGGGCGCGACCGGTGACATGCTCCGCGCGCGGCGATCCTAAGCGGACTCGCGTCAATTCCGCGGCGGAATCGTCGCCCTCTACGGTAACGGAGCCGCCTTCTTCTCTTCACCCCTGCCGCCGACGGCGCTCATCGATCACGGCGTCTCGTCGTCGTCGTCGCCGTCGTCGTCGTCGACGGCGTCGTCTCGAAGAGAGATCGATCGAAGGCGCAGCCTCCGCTTCGACAGTGGATCTCGCGATTCGCGAGGAAGTTGTCGCGCGCCGCGCTCATCGGGAGGGATGCATGGGAGGACGGGGGGGGGGAGTTGTGGATCGCGAGAAGAGAGCGGGAGGGTGGACGGGCGGTAGGGGTGAGCGGGAGGAGGAGGGGAGGAAAAGGGATGGACGATTGGACACTGCCTGTGACAGGCGAGCGAACGACGCCCGCTTCGAGGATCTGAAAGAGACACCCACCAGGACTAGGCCCGAGGATGCCGATTATTAGGGGTGGGAGATGGGGGTGGTGGATGCAGGAGCGGGAGAATCAGAAAGTGAGAGAGAGAGTGAGAGAGAAGAGACAGAAGGAAGAGATAGAGAGAGAGAGGAAAAGGAGGAGAGAGAGAAAGAGAGAGCGCGCGAGGCGAGGCGAGCGAGAGAAGCTGCCAGTGGAGAGCGTCCGCCCGCTGCGACGCTCCCGACAGGACTGCGTCTCGCTTCCCCATTTATGCCTTTCCCACCCCCAGTCGCGGCGCAGCCACCCTTGCGCGTCCCCCTTTCCCAGCTTGGTCGCCACATCGCGAGTAGGACGAGATCACCCCGCCGCGCTTCTTCCGCCCCTTCTTCGTCGCACACGCTTCGTCGGCTACACGCGCGACGGCGGCGAAGACGCGGAGGGGCAGCGATACAATTCTGCCGCGTGCAAGCGTGTAAACATATTTGCGTGATAGCTAATTTCGCGCGTATTACTCCGCTTCCGGCAATGTGGACAAAAAACAGATACTTTCAACTGATAGTTTTGTCGCCTCTCCTGGATCACGAACAGTTCTTTCGTTTTCGCGCGTAAAGCTGTCGAATTGCATACGGAGTGTGCGGGGAACGTTTCGTACTTTCCCTCAGAAATGAATACGGAAATTTGCTGATAATTAACTGATAATAGTAGAAATTAGTTAACGAGATCGCAGGAATTCCTATCCCAGGAAAGCGCTTCCAGCAAGGTAAAGTTACTGAATTCGCCATATGATGAATATTCATGCAGTCGTAATTTGCCGTGCATTCTGTTTCCCTTATTACTTAAACTATTCTCTCGCCAGATGAGTCTAATGCACGCCCCGAACACTTGTTGGCAAATGTTTAAAACATATCTGACTATCTTGACTACTCGCAATCTGCCTCGATAGAGATTGTTTCCGAACAGTGCATAACAATGATATTTGGCTCTTGGGGTTCAGCCAATCGTGTTTGGCGCTCTCGACCACGTGAAATAATATAATATCCCTGTTATCCGTACGGACATCGCAATTCCGTCCTTGAAACTCGCTGTAAAGTATTGCAAAAATGTGCTTAACCGAAGAGGAAGTGGGAGTGTCCGTGTGGCGCCACTTGACTCATCGTCGTTTATCAAAGCCAGCTGCTTCCCGCCGCGCGTTAGCGTTGCGAATCAAACACGTGGTCGGCAAAAGTAAAAATAGCAGATCGCGTGTGTCTGTGCCGTCGTCATAGGTGTCCGCCTATACGCCGGGGAATTTTGCATTCGTTTGAAAGTGAAATTAGCGAATGCTACCTGCACTTGAACTTTCCATCCCTCGGAAACTTTCCGCTATACTGACAGCGGCGTGTTAGTATTCAAATGCTACTTCATCTTTCTCTTTAATAACAGAGTCTTTGATGGATTTTCAATTTGCCAGTAATTTTCGAGAAGATGAACGATAATTGTTGATCGAATATTACGTTATATGTAAGATCCAAAGATTCTGATCCAAGGATAAAAAAAGGTGAGATGAGATAAAAATTGTTATTTTCAATATTTCTATTTTTATTTTTCAATATGATCAACCTTTATTTCAATTTATTTTTTTAAAGAATTAATTAATTTTTCTATGCCACTAAAAGAATATCCAGAATTTTTTTTGTATTTAAAGTGGATTAATATTGCGGAGATTATTTCTTTATCGTTTGCTCTACAGCTTTCAGTGATTATTTTTTATTTTCAAATTTTATTTCAATATTGAGAAATGGTGATTATATCAAGAAACAAAATAAAAAATAATCGTTCCATTTCATTTTTTTTTCACATCTTTGGACCGGAAACTTTTAGAAAAGAACTTTACTACATATATAATTTATAATTGCATCTATTATACAAAGAAAAAAGATTTGCTAATATAGCAAATATTTGAGATTATAATAAATTCCGTTAATTATTATACAGACAACAAAATTTTTTTTTAAGAAGACTAATTTTGTTTGTTGAGATTGTCCACAAATTATTATTTTGCTCCTGTAATATTTATTCATTCTATTTCTTTTTTGCCTACTCTCTCTTTGTTTATTTTCATATCACAAGATTCAATTAACGAATTTTGTTGTGTAAAATGCAAAATGGATAATTGTTTGTTTTAACAGCAATTAATATAGTTTTATGAACAAATTTACTCAGAGAAATTTTCTCCAGCAAAACAGATCTTGCTGTGACATCAAACAATTGATTGTTATAGGAAAATTTGTTCGCTCTCGCATAAAATGTAGCAGCACTGATTTTGCTGCGATAGCTAAATTATTTTTGTCCCCGTGGAAATTGCGACGCCGAATAATGCGGATTAAGTGGAAAACAGGAGCTTTATTATCCGAATTTTATGATTTCCAGGGAAACGCGAGTACGATTTATGTAACTTGATTATTGTTTGATCACTGCGATGATTACTTGTTGATTACCACGGTAATTAAAGCGCTGAGATATTTAAAGTTCTTCTTCTGGCAAACGAGTTTGCGGACTGCTACAAACTATTACTATTACTTGTGTTATGCAATCAGTTTTGACTGAAACTTTTCTCGATAAAATAACACGTGGTAATATAACACACAATAATTCACAGTTAAGCACTCTTTTTTTTTTCATTTCAGTGTGTCGAAAAAGAAAGGAGAAAAAGATAAGGGGATGATAAGTCTATAAGACTTCCCCGTAAGAACTAATTTCTCACCCTCGTCTTGATGGAAAGCTCATTACTGCCAGGAGTTCGGCTTTGATGCGGAAAATGGGAAAATCGATAATGCAGCGGAGACGCTCGAACTCGGCACGGTCAGCGAAAATGCCGTTTTCCCATGTGCGGGGAAACAATGGCGCGGAATTTCGGCGAATGAATAATATTAACCGACACGCGTGTCACGTGGACCGGGGGAGGAGGGGGGGGGGGTGCAATTCGCGTTTGTGGCTCCGCAAAGCTTTCGGACAGGTGTCAAATTTGAATACGCGCAATCAGTTGTGCGCTACATGTAATTAGTGTAATTATGAGGACAACAGTCTCGCTAACGCACATCGATCATTTGGCTAACGTTATGGATAACGCGTAAATTGCATAAATAGATAGACAAACTGTCCGGGATTATTCCCCGCGGTGATTCACATCCCCGTGATGCTTTGCATTACAACGTGTAAGGTTATTTGGTTCCAGAAAGCGCATAGGATTAAAGCGCGTGCCAAATCGATGGCAAACGGTGCCCGATAAACGGAATGGACCGGACCTTCTATTTACGATTCGAAATTTCCCGACGTGTCGTAATCGCGTACACGGTCCTACCGTCATCTCGAATTTCACGATGTCGGTCGTGCGAACGCATCCCCTTCGGGGCAATTACGACGGGGTATCCCTTCATTTGTCTCCTACAGCTGGCGACGCGCATTCGGCTTATCACGGGATGCACGCGTTTCCCGTTACTTGCGCATTAACTCTCAGCTATTTCATGACCAGATTAACCTGGAACGCTAACTCCATCGAAAGCCTGCGGTATACACGTACCTCGACGTAACTTCAACAGCCTTGCCCATTAATGGGAATCCGATGATTTCGGCACCAAATACGAGATTAATAGAGCGTGAAAATCAAACGGATCAAAATTCACGTGAAAGAGAAACGGATTTTTTTTGTATAAATAAACCATTAACGGATAATTGATAAATCGGGCAGAATATAAATTTTTAGAAAAATGT
The DNA here is from genome assembly GCA_037157785.1 of Cephalotes varians. Taxonomy (NCBI): domain Eukaryota; kingdom Metazoa; phylum Arthropoda; class Insecta; order Hymenoptera; family Formicidae; genus Cephalotes; species Cephalotes varians. Next base: position 100,246 of record JANQDE010000185.1, read on the forward strand.
ATGTAGATAGGAAAAAGAAACAAAGTTATTTTCTCTCCATCCTCCAAATTTAAATTATCAATCTCAGGAATTAACATTACGAGATGTAAAAGTATTTGGAGGGAACAAAGAAGGATTCATAAAACTGGTTTTCGGTCCCTTCATTTAAAATTTCGTTCTAAAGTATTAGAAATGTTTTATTAGTGTAAAAACTAATGACATCAGATGAATTTTGCTTAAACGGACGTATTTTGATACTTGTTTATCATGTAACTAATTAATTCGATTCATCAACGTTTTCATGTTACCTACATAATATCTCCTCTCACTTATTATTATAAAAACTATGAAAATCGGGTAATTTTAGTTTAAATAGACGTATTTTGCTATTTATTTTATAACTAGATTAATTAATCCCATTTCTATTATTAACGATCTTATGTCTACAAGGCAGATAATATCCCCGATAATCAAGTGTATCAAAATCGTACAAATCTGTGATTGCTTACGATGGCAACTTATCGATCTTATTGTCTTCAACATCTTCAAATATACCGACATTGAAACAATACGCAAGCAACGATGTGTTACCAGCAATTTAACAGCATTCACAGTGAGATCCTATTTATTACGGCAACAGCACGAATTTTGAATCAGTTATATACATATGATTATTTCGGACCACAATATAAGTTGCCGGCAAGTTGCTGTCCAAAAAGTTATCGCTAAATCAATTCGCGAATAAATTCTCAGTTACTACAATTCTGCAACACATGTTAAATTTGCGAGCAACATGCCAGACACGTACTCAACAGTACAGACACGTTACTCTGGGATGTAGATGACATAAGAGCGTTGGCAGAAATGAAATTAATTAGTTACAAGATAAACATCAAAAATACGTCTATTTAAGCTAAAATCATCTGATTTCATTATTTTGTATCATAATAGAACATTTCTTCATTTCATTTTAAAAATGAAGCCAAAATGGAAATCGAAGACCGGTCTTATGGATCCGAGAAGAAATTAGGACTTCAATAACAATGACGAAAGGAAAGTAAGTGTGTTTTGCTGGATATATTTTACTAATGCAGGGGTTGATGCGCATAATGAAAGAGACAACGAGAGTAGTTGATAGGGAAACAAGGAATAAATGGCACTAACATAGAAGGACTATTATTGACGTAACCTCTAATAATCCGCCATTTATTTCGTGCATCAAAAGCTTTCTCCCTTCACTAAAACAGTTACGGCATTCCAGAATTTCTTAAAGTTGGCAAACGAAGTTAATAGAAGATTTCGTTTTTTATCGCTTTTCTCGATATTACTCAATTAATTAATTGTGGTTAAACTTCAAAAAAACTGTGTTGACACTTATCATTAATTATTATAGTTTTTGTTATAATAAGAAATAAATGCTAATTTTTTTTATAATAAGAAATAGCTAATAATTCTTTTATAGAATTCACTGTAAATTGTTCCGATGATTGAGATTTTCATATTCCTAACTTTTTAATTTCAAACATCAAACCTTGGCAGCCTAGTCTCGCGAAGGTTGTAACTTTTTAATATTCCACGAGGCACCAACTTTTCAAACTTTTAACGATAAATATAATATCTCAGGAGCGAGAATATTGGACTTGAAAATGGCTGTCTCAAAAAGTCTTGATCTGCGAAACACGTGGAATATAATACGCGAACACAAACGGTGGTTACATCTCTTTTTTTTTTGTTGTGCGCGACTCGACGAGGAAAGGAGAAAATGGAAGAAGTTTTCGTGGTCGAGACGAAATAAATCTATGGCGTTGGCGTTTGCGACATAAATCACGTCGATGAGTGGTTCGAGTCTTTAAGACTCCTCGACGATGATAGCGCCCAACGAGAATGTCGAAATTAGATTAGAAGGCAGGATAAATGCCATTCTCGTGTTCGGCCATTATCTGACGAAAACTTTTTCCATGGAGATCTGTAAGTTTGAAATGTTTGGCCCTTCCAGACTTCGATTCACCCGCAGCCTTTTAGAATCCTGAATTATTGGACCTTTTACATTCTCAACTCTTATTTTCGACGGATAGGATCCTCGGCTTCTTCAGATATATTATCCTTATGTTTCCGAAATTGAATCTCTGCGATCTTCGACTTCTCGTATATCGTCGATCCTTGAATCCTCAACCTTAATCACATTGAGATAGAACATCGATATATAAGTTACTGATGGTACAAAAATTAATTGTGATAACTGTGACATAACTCGTCGCCTCGAGCAATATACGGTTATGTACTTGTCGTTAAAGAACTGTCAGGTTCGCTTTAGAGGCAGACCGTGACTCCTGCAATTCGCGACACACGTGACACGAATAAAAACAAGCTAAACTCGAGAGCGAAAGAGAAAGAAAGAGAGAGAGAGAGAGACGCGATCTGGGGATTGATTAATCCTTCACTCCCGGTATTTTCAATCACGGACATGATCCGAATTATGATTCAGGTCTGTTACGAGTAAAGGAGAGATTAGAGGCTCATGACAAGTGGCTTAAAGTTAATACTTGAAATTAATTTATGAGATAGAAGAAAAAGAGACGACCAAATTAAATCTCTCTGCAACAGATTCGCATTCGTTCGACAAACGAGGCATTGGATCGTAAATTGTCACTGTCGAGGAATCGGCCGGCAAGAAATACAGTTCAGATACGAGCAAGCGACGGCTGTCGTAGTGTCTATAAAGTTCGTAATTTCGATAAAAGCGACGAGCGCCGATACTGTCCATGCATCTCCGTGAAAACTGCCAATAACCCTTGCAGTCCGATAGTCGTCGTCTCGTAGCCCGCAGTAATATACAGAGCTTTACGACTCGAACCGTTCGTCAGAAATTAATGCGGGAGTTTTCGCTGGGATTTGTGCCAGGGACCGAACCAAAACCGGAAATAATAACCCTTTCTTCAGCCGAACCAAAACCGTAAACCGTATCAAAATTCTACAAAGTTTGTAACATCGAAATCATAACCGGACCGATAAAATTATTTTTGATTTACGGGTTTGATTTTTTGGTTTCTTTGCCAGTTCTTAATCTCTATGTATGTAATTTATTATTTTTATTGTTATAATGGTTTACCTATGTAGCTATATTATTCCCTTTATAAAATTTAATGGATTTTTCATTACGAATCCAAATGAATTTTTACGTTTAATAAATGAATGTGAATTGAAGAGACGAAAGCCAACATGGCGTGCGATGAGTAAACGCGTTCTCTTAATTTATGCAGTGAGTTAATATTTTAATATTTTTGCTTCTAATCATTTAGCTTCTCTAGAATCCTCCCTAGAATTTATTTACAAATTTATTCGCATTTTCATGATTTGTAATGGCTTTTACAATATATAGTAACGCATTTTACACAGTAAGAAGAAATTATAACCAGTGCTAGTCATTTTTCCCGTATTATGTATCTATTATTCAAGGAAATGCTGATTGAGATTATTGCACTTATTTTTCATGTTTGACAATCAATCGTCATTTTTACATTTTGAATTTATTCTATATACATTTTTACTAATTTTTAATTTTTAATCGATTTTACATTAATTAAATAAATTTACAAAAAAAATTTGTGTCAAATAATTTTAATTAAAATAGGGATATTTCTTATAAATTATTAGTCATAAAAAATAAGGCCACTAATCAAATTGTTTTATCACGTCATGTTTTAAAGCTATTTTGAATTTCACGATGAGAAATTAATGATTCAGAGGAAAAAAATATATTGTGTATGTATAACAAAAGTGTATAATAAATCACTAATCGTCAATAAAGTAATGAAAATACGTAAATGTTTGAATTTTATACATTCCTTATTAGCAAATCCGATTATTCGTTCTCGTTTTAAAATTTTTTATAAATAATGAAAATGTTGTTAAGGATAGCGTTGAAAAAATTAAAAACTTTTTTGACAAGATTAATGAGAACGAATAATCGGATTTCAATGTTATATCCCGTAATAAAATCTTAAAATTTTATTAAAAATGTATTAAAAAAAATATAATTCTAAAATAGCGGCTAAAACAAATTTTTCAAACTAAAAGTGAAGCTTTATTAAATTTTTATATGAAAAAAATATATCTTTAAATCACATTCAAATTTTAATAATTTACGATTTTTTATCCTTTGCTATTAAAAAATTAATATATAAAATTTAAACGTTCATCTATTTTCTTTAGTTTATTGACGATTAGTAATTTATTACATAATACTTTACCTACGGTTCATTAATTTTTCATTTTAAAATTCAAAATAACTTTAAAATCTGACATGACAGAACAATTTGACTTTAGTAACATTGCTTTTGTGACTAAAAATCTATAAGAAACACTTACTCTGTTCAGTTTAGTTATTTAACACAAATTTTTTTTGTCGGTTATTTATAACTCTATTTGTTCTCTTTCTCTCTCTTTATTAAACTCTATTTTTTTTTTCTAAAATACTTAGTCTTTTTTATAGATGTCTAAATCAGATTCTTAATGTCATATAATTAGTTGTCTTATACTTGTTACAATTTTGTATTGTAATAATAAAACACTGTGTACATAACGTATAACTTTTTTTTTCTCCCTTTTACACATAGAAATATGACGACGCATAAAAAATTACATTGTTTAATAAAACAAAGAAAAATGTGTAGGGAAAGAATAAATGTAGGAGAACTGTAATCATAACCGAAAGAACCCGTAATTTAAAGTTCCAGCTTTTTCATTGAAGAAACTAAGAAACCGAAAACGAAAGTTATTCCATTTTTTAAACCGTTGAATTGAAATATTCTTTTTGGTCCGAGTCCTTGATTTACGCCGATTGTAGTAAACGCGACGCATCGGAGACGCACCGGAAATCGCAAACCGATCACAGCTCGGCTCGACGCGGATCACCTTCTCGCGAAAATACCAGTCTTTCTCTCTCTCTCTCTCTTTCGCGAAAAGGCAAGATAAGGATTTCTCGGCACATCTTGATGGTATTTATCCTTTTATTTTATGAAATCCCGTTTACAAAAACCTGCTTATCACGGATGTAACTTCCGCTCCGATTATAATTCACGAGCATATTTCATCCCACAGAGAGGCGAAAAACGCGTGGCTTGCAAACGTCTTGAAGTTGCATGATGCGCATTTTTGTAACACAAAGGCAAAGATTACGCTCGTAAATTGGGTGAAGGAAAACACATAGCTTTAATACATTCGGCTTGAGTATTCCTTACGCGTGTACGCGTCTACGAGCTGCCCTAGATTCCCTTCTTTAATTCAAAGTCGACTTTTCTCTTCTCCGAAAAATACAACGCGGTTTCTTTCTTCACTTTTCACTACGATATTATGCTTTTCAGTATTAAATAATATCGTTAGAATAAAAGTTTCAAGCTTTGTTGCAAGTTTAAAATTTAAACGTTGGCGTTAAAATTATGTATGCGTTTTCAGTTTTTAACTGAACTGAATATTACACGGAATATTTTTGAATTTATGCACTATCGTATTTTATGTTGTATTAACATACAGGGTGGAAAATAATATATTAACATATATACAAACATTCGCGTGATTATTTAAACATTTAAATAACACGCCCTCGTAATCAGAGATCGCTGATAAAAATTCGAACAAATAAACATTCGCATCTCGCGAATTGACGAATGACTTGATCGCGACTGCCGCTCATGAATTTTTCAGTAGAAGCTTGTTACGCATTCCGCATAAATGTCAAGGAGATTTATATTGCTGCCGCGGCCTACCGTATCGTTTTTTAATTTTCGCGTGTCAGCCAGAATCGATATGACGCTGATGTTCCGAGGCTCTAAAATCCTAAAGTTTCAAAGCGCGTGGATGCATCAAATGCGCCAAAGATTCCGAATTCGTTGCCAAGTTCCGCGGGAGCGTCGGACCTCTGAAATTCCGAAGTAGCTATATCCCCACATCGCGTAGAGCACCTAAGTTTCAAAGTTTCAAACCGCTAGATTCAGCTGCGAGCGTATCTGGAAAAAAATTTCCGATTGCGTCTCGTCGATTCAACAATGTCGAAACCTCGAAATACCGGAAGACTAAAATAATCGCAGTCTCAACAATGGGACTCGTCGCGAGTACAAGATCCGAAGTCCCACCACGAAATTCGGCGAGCGCCGAAGATCCAGAATTAATTGCCTCTACGTATTGCTTCGCGGCAACTTTTAATTTCTACGCGACGGACAGCCGAAATCGATATGCGGCGTGACGCTATGTTTTGCACGGGGTGTATTTCCCGAGGACTCGATATCGAGATATTGGTATCAATAATTCATGAGGTACAATACCGCGTTATTCAAGGGTACGCCCGTAACCAGATCCCGCGCGAATTCTGCGAGAATCGCGTAGCACGAAGCAATACGTCATACGAGAAATAAATGATGTCCATTACGATGATTTATGTAAGGCGCACGATAGATCACGTATAATCGCGCACAGGTGTATTGACGATTCGTTGATTACGCGAATCCATGCGGATTATCTGTTAAAACAAACGTCCTACGCAACGCGGCGTAGTGGGCGTGATTAATTAACATTATACGGAGCACGTGTATGCACCGAGTTTGAAAGATTTGTTTTTCTAAAGATCTAAAATAAACTTAGCGTTCAAATTCCAGTAAAATGCAAAGTTCTAACAAAAAAAACTTGCGAGACTTTGCTTCGAAAGATTTAAAGCTCCCTAGTTCCCAGAGAGTCCCAGAAGAGAGTTCTAAGAATTTCTACAAGTCTAAAGTCTGACATTTAAAACGATTCTAGGAATGTCTGTAATTTTCCAAAGGTTAAAAATTCAAAAATTTCGAACGTTCGAATTGTCGAAAATGGTTGAAAAATGAAAAAATTAGAAAAATTTACTAGAATTTACATTTTCATCACTCCCTATTTTTGTTAAAATACTATTTTTGTTTTGTAACTAATCGAACATGTAGGATATTTCATCCGGGAAATAAAATAGATTGCCACTCGAGTTTCGAATGGAAACATTTTTTTAACTGAACAACTTCGAGCGCAATAATAATCTGAATATGAAATCAGATAGAAGAGGAAAGGTCTCGAGGAAGAGAAAAATCTGTATATCGTAAAAAAAAATTCTGATAATGTTTCTTTCTTTTCTTGTGGTCATTTTCTGTCTATTTCTCGTAAAAAGGTTTTACGATCAAAGCTGGATCAAAATGAGTATTTACAAAAAGTGAGCAAAAGAAGAAAGGCTCTCGCGTTCTTTCTTTTTATTTAAAAGAAAATGAAGAAGATAAAAGAAGTAAAAATTTCTTGTCTGCGAAAAGAATTCGTTTTTCCGATGTGTTTTTAAAGGTCAAACTTTACCATAGTGTTTCTAAAATATTAAAATATTATATTAAATATATTAAGAAATTGACATGTTAAATTTGAAAAGAAAAGGTATTTCTTTTGAAATAAGCAATTCGAAAATATTTAAAGTACAAAATTTTAGAGTTTCAAAATGCTGAAATTGTTTTACAAAAATTCAAAGTTTTTGTATATTATCAATATACATTATTTATTTCCGTTTTCGAAACCCAATTTTCGCATTGAAGAATCCATTTTATTAAAATATCTTATTGGTAAAATACTGTGTCTCATATGCTTCGCCTTTTATCCTACATATCGTGTAGTTTTTATTACAAAATGAACTCCGCCGCGTTCATCTAACGGTGATATTCGTGCATTAAATAAAAAAATGTTTTTTACGGCTCTGTGTGTGTGTGTGTGTGTGTGTGTGTGTGTGTGTGTGTGTGTGTGTGTGTGTGTGTGTGTGTGTNTAAACTGCAGACACATAATTAAAAAAAATATTTTTTAATTTAAAATTAAAGATATCAATTATTCATTTTCTCAATATGTATCAAATTATATTTAAAGTAGTAAATATTTTTTCTGTTTTCGATTAAAAAAATTGTTTGATTGTTTCGATTAAAAAAAAAATTCTCTTTTTTTTAATCAATAATTTTTCATCATAAAAGAAATATTTTCTTACATTTTAAAATATTTCATATTTGATTTCTTATATTTTCTTATATTTTTAAATATTTCATATTTGATTTAAAAAGTAATATCTTTCTTTATTTAAACATTAATTCATTTGATAAAATAAAATGTTTTTCTAAACAAAATAAATATTCAAAATATTTAATTTCGATGTATTTATTTAATCGAAAAAGATTTCTTTATCATTGCAGTACTGTTTTCATGACTTTATAAAACCAGTATTTGCGTGCACTCCAATTTCCGGGTTTTCACGAGCCATTCTGTTTTCTCTGAGAGTAGAGAGGAAGCGTTTCGCCAAACATCGCGAGCTACGAAGCCGAGATCGAAAGCTTTCAGCACACGATGAAGTGTCGGGGATCAGCGTTATCCGCGTCGAGCGTATGCGCGCACGTTTGCAATGTATTCTCACCTCCGCGAAGCGCAAAAATAAATCCGCGTTCAGCGTTAAATACCGGACGCGGTATGAATTGCGGCGCGCTGGAACGGCTGGCTCTAGTCGATGGGGAGAGCAAGCGAGGATTTGAAATTTAGTTGACGGTGACCTGCGAGGGCTTATGAATTCGTAATGCCGGCGTTATCGTCTTTATCCGTGCGCCGCTCTATCATTCAAGCGCGGATCTCACGAAAATCCTTGGCGGAAGGCGACCGTGCATGCCGCGTGCACAATACGCGCGCAACATGTGGCACGAAACCCGTCGGCGTCCGCCCCTTTGCTGAACTCGCATAAAAACGAGCTGCGATGAATTATCGCGATCGCGTAATCGCTGTCAATATACGGTTTTTCCTCTGTTCCATCGACGGCGACGCGACACGTTCATCTGCAACGTGTTCGGAATCGACTCGAAAGGTTTCCTGAGAGATTTAGATTTTAATTCAGAACGATACACCGAGGAGTTGGGTCTAAGTTTGAACTTTCGAATTGTTCGAATTTCAAACACAAATCTTCGATTTTCGAATATTCGAGATATTCAGATCTAAAGAGAAATTTTTAAATAAGTATTTTAACACTTTGATACCCATATTTGGATAACGATTTTATTTACTCGGTTAAGAATGTTAAAAATTTTATTAAATATTTAAAGTATTAAAAAAACGCAATACAAATAATATAAAGATTAATTAAATATCTTAAAACAATAAAATTGAAATTAAAAATACACTAGATTTATTAAAATTTTTTTATTTACGCTATCACCTCTAATTATTTTAATTTTGTTGTTTTATAACGTTTATTGTGAATTCTCATGCTTCGCTCCATTTAGCTGTTTTTTCAATCAAATCAAAGAATCAATTGGGCTATCAACTATCTGTGACTGGCAATATTCCATGCTTGATTCTTGCCATGTGAAGCTGAGGGTGCGAATTATTTCTATTATTTGTTGCTGAAGATGGCTCGAATTGAAGCCAAACATCCACCTTTGCTAAACTTTGAGTATTGTAATAAGTTTTTAAAAAACATTTTTTACATACTAAAATCCGCGTTTAGACTCCCATTGTCCTTTTTTGATTATTGTTTGAAATTTAAGAGTAGTCCTATCTTAATTGTTCAAAAACAAGACTATTCATTTTTTTTCTGCTTATATCTGTTTCAATCATAAAAATATCTATTATTTTGATTTATGAATGACATTTCATTCCATAAAATTATATTATTAAATATATACTTATATATATAAGTATATTATATAACGTACAACATATATATTTTTTACATTTGTTTATTTTTTGGTATGATTTATTTTGATTCTGCATATTTGATAAATAGTTATATTAAGAAAAAAAAGTTTAATATGAAGTTAAATATAATTGTAATTTGTCATTATAATTATATAGTAAAGTAATTATGATTAAGAGCATTTTTTAGTTATTTTTATAATATTTATAATATTAATAATAGTTACTTCTATAATAATTAATAATAATAATTATATTAATAATTCTACAAAGAAATACATAGTTGGCTTCTAAAAAAAATATATAGTTGTGGCCCTAAGAGTATCAAATTTATATATTTCTTTGGTGAAACTATTATTATAATTATTATTACTAACATAAAAGTAATAACTATAAAAATAGTGATCCTAATCAGAATTACTTTATCATATAATTATAGTCAAAATTTATAGACAAAGTTATAATCTAAACATTTTCCTATTAATACACTTCTCGATTCTGAGTCTTTTAGAATTCAATGCCAGACTTGGCAGCCAAAGTATCATGTTAAAGATATGAACTTGGATGCATCAACGTGTAATCTCATGAAACTCTTTGAACTAGATAATTTTTTAATGTTTACAACTTCGAACTTTCGGACTTTCTAATATTTAGAAGTTTGCAAATTCGCAAAGTTCGTGTCACGACGAGATTGGCCGTACGATCGATCGATATATATATATATATATATATATATATATATTGTCGATTTGTTCTCCAAATTACTCAACGGGCAAGGATGAGCAAGTATAATTAACAAGTTGTATAATTAACAAGATATTTGCGACACCAATGACTGCTGTACACCGGAAGTGCATTCGCTGAACTGCAATTCATTTAAGGCGCCCGAAGCGAATTGTTGTTCCATTAACGTAACGCGTACTGCACCGCAAACAGTTTCGCGAAGCGCTGCACTCCATATCGCGCTGCGGGCTGAGATAGAATATTAGATACCGGCAATATTGTGCAATGAGAAATTAATTAAAGGGGAGGATAGATTCGAGACGCGAAAGTTCCGACACTTGGAGTGTTGAAACTCACTTGTCGGAAAGGCGAAAAACAACGCACGCGCGCGAGGGGGATGGAAGGAGGGAGAAAGTATACACAACTACGGATGTGATGTAATGCGGAACGAGTTGAAACACGGGAACTTGGCTCGCGAGAACGTCGGACGACATTTGCAACGTGCAATTTTAACAGTCGTCTTTACGAGCGGAAGGTCCCGCGAAAAAAGCGCGCCCGCCGTAACGTATTACGTGCCACTTTTACGACGCGGTGAAACCGTGACAGTTTTTTCGGGCGATTATAACGGGAAGTTCATACACGCCCGTGGCATTTTATCCGCCACCGTTATGGTATCATTTTTGCGAAAACGCCACGAGAAAGATTCACGGTCGGAAAAAGCGTGTCGCGCTTTTCCGTTGGAAAAAGTTACGTGTGAGAAATTAACAGGCGATTGTTGTACGAATCAAGCTAGGTTTTATTATTCATTATGGATTTTCCGGGATTTCCGAGCGACAATCAGGTCGTCCGAGAATCGAGCGTGTATACGTTAAACGAACGAAAATGCGGCCGATGGCCGTTTACACGCGCGCGTTGTTTAATTAATTATACGCTGCGACGCGCGTCATCCGGAAAATTTTTTCGTGGTTTTCCTGTCAACGGGAAATCGCAGCTTGTTAAGCCACGATCCTCATTATGTTGAGTCGCGTTAAAACACGTTAATTAGCGGATGCGTGGGCATCCGCCTACCCTCGTATTTAGCGAATTTCGTGCCGACCCTCCGTGTTTTCTCAGCGCGCTTTTCATAATTACTCCGTAAAACTTCTAATTTCCCAACTAAAATGGGATTCGCCCAGTTGTCGGATGTGTCTCCGCTTAATCGAAAGTCACCGACTGCGCGTTCGCGTTTCAGCGGGATACCTCGTCTTCGTTAAATCCTTTGGAGAACCCGAAGCCTCGCGTGACCGAACCGCGAGTTCATTGCACAATCCATGACTCTCTATGTAAACGGTTCATAAAACGGAACTACGCTCAAAGGAATCGTCCTAACCGTATGCGCCTGACCGTTTTCATTGCTGACGGCGACCGTGCGCTGCGGCTGACATGGCGCGTGATGTACTACTGGTCCGCCAGTGGGGAAAACACATACTCCTAGCATTCCGGCGCGCGCTACACAACTACTTGCCAGTGGTAAAACATGCCGGCACGTCCGACATCCGTTCGGTACGGCGAGCGGTGCCGTTCCCGGCCTCATTTTTCATCCGACCATTATGTCAGTCCGCAACCTCACTCGCGGGGAAATGTAATACCTGCCTCCTGATTTCCGGACACGCGATAATTCGAGACTAATCGCGAGATAAGATTTTAACCCTTACGATGTCATTCGTGAAAAATGACATCTTATCCGTTCAAACGGGGAGTTTTCGGCCACTATTTCATCTATTTAAAGTGATTCAAGAAATCTATGAAAATTCATGAATATACTTTCAAGTTTGTAGAATAAATGCTTGTACTTTATTTTAGAAAAAAATAAAATATAAGGAGCGGGGGAGACTTTTAAATTTAAATTTTAATCTTTTTATATTTAACTAAAACCAAAATCTGAAATACATTGTTGTTAATAATTTTATTGAATTAAATTCTGGTTGAAATTAATTAAAATGAACTTTTAATTCATTATGAAAATTATCATAATTATTTCACAACAAATACAGTTTAAATCAAACATTATATTTTCATTATAAAAATAATAAATAAATTATTTATTAAAAAATTATTATAATTTTCTTAATATGTTCCATATTATGCTTTCTAAATTATAAGCTATTTAAATTTTATTAAAATAATAATACTATTAATAAACATATAAAAATAAACAATATTAATAATATTATAAATATATAACAATATTATAAATATATAAGTTTTATAAGAGTATGTTTGCATTCATTTTACTAATCTAAAAATTATATACTTTAATGAAAATTTTATCTATGTTTTATCTGTTCCTTTCAAAGTTACGAGAAATTTTCACGGAAAGAAATCGATTGGACTCGAAATACCTCCGTTTGTACGGAACGAATTAATTAATTTCGCTGTAACTCTGAAGCGATAATTTATAACGCGGCATTTTATCAAAAAATATCGATGATACTGAGAAAAAAAATGATTGCAATTATAATTTAATTATAATAAATAATTATAATAAATAAATATAACAATTTAACTATAATTTATAAGCATTTTTTGTGTCAGTTATATATTTATAGTTGTTTTTATCATACAAATTACAGCTGCTTCGATCGCACGATCATCACAATCGTACGATCATCACAACTATTATATGCATTGATGCAACTATACATAAAAGTATAATTGTTTTTTTATTCTTGTTTTTATATATTTTTTAGTTATTGTTATCGCCTAAATAGTGAGCAAATATTAAGAAAGTAGTTGTACTCATAAGAAACCTGTCACAACTCTCTCTGTTCGGAATTAATTCACTTTTCCTTGAAATATAGTATACAAAAATCTACGTATTTTCTTATATGTGTCCAATCTGAGATTTAAAGGGTGAAATCATTTCTCAAAGGTAACGTTTATATTCAATTTCAGGCAATTATTAACGAAACGGTAGGATATATAAAAAAATGTTTTAAATAAAACTTTTATGATTTTTTATGTAACTGTGTATTTAACTTTATAATTATGTATTTAGCTTTTTTGAAAATCTAATATTTTTCAAAATCCCCCACTATTATTATTATGAAATTTAAATTTAAAATAAAAAACCACAAAAATTTTATTTAAAACATTCTTTATATTTTATCATTTTGTTGATAATTGCCTGAAATCGAATATATAAGCATCTTTGAAGAATGATTTCATCCCTCAATCTTGGATTAAGCACATATAAAAAAAATTCGTGTCTCTTAGATTTTTGTGTTAACAACATATTTCAAGGAGAATTGAATCAAACGATTGTAACAGGTTCCTTGTCAGTATAATTGCATTTATTTTCTCTAAAATAAAAATATATAAAATTGTTTATTTCATTTGCTATCTATATCTTATTATATTAATATTTGAAATTATATTTAAAATTATTGTGATTTATAGTATAATTTTTTCATAGTTGGTAAAAGTATAAATATTATTAAAAATTATTATTAAATACTAACATTATAACAATAATGATTATAAAAAAATGGAGCTTCTAACCATAATTAATTTACCATGCAGTAATCACAATACTAAACATTTTTTCTCAGTGCAAAATAATTTTTTATTCTGTTTTAGACTAATGTAAAAAACAAATATATAGATAGAAACACATTTTGTCTGCAAAAAATCCCTTTTTAATATATGCTTCTCTGCGCTATTATATAACGAGTTCATTTTATAATAATAGCTTTGTTGGCACTCCTTTTTCTCTCGAAGAACATTTGTCATAGAAATTATCGCGATGAAGACTCTTGTAATGAGCAACTAAAGTTACAGAAGAAGATTCATATCGTACTATTATCCTAAGAGGACTCGTTCTACAAGAAGCGCTATTCGATCTAGCTTCCGGCTTTTTGCCGCATATCAACTTAATGTCCTAATTAGGTTCCACATTCAAAATATCTCGAGCGGAATTTGCGTCCATTAATTAATTTTCTTCCTTTCATCGTGATCCTCTCCTTTCATTTTCTTCATATAAAATGCTCAATTATTTGTTACTTCTTTAAGTATTTCCCATTTAGTATTTAGCTGATAAATTACAAAAACGTGCGTAATTTATGTATTATGTACTTTATAAGATTACTTTATAAATGAATTGAAAATAACCAAAAATCAAATCACATTTGAACGATTTCATTTGAAGGAAACTGGCAGGATCCTTTCCAGAGAATCGTACTGACAATTTGTTCGCGAAATTAACATTTCCGATTTATCGCAAAACTTATCCTTAACGATACATTTTTTCTTAAGACCCCTTCGTCCCAGAGACAATCATCGTCAGTGCTGCCTGACCGTTTGAATAATTCGATTCTAGAATCGAGCGCGATTCACTCGCTCGGAACTGCGACAAGATCCGTTCCATATTTCAAGATGCACTAATAGAAATTAGTTTGAGACATTAAGTAGGTACGTAAGTTTAATGACCGCCATTATCGTCGCTGATGAACATCGCTCGTTCGAATGTAAGCGGAAATAATTGTCCGACATTACTATCCCCGATAATGATGATTGAAGTTGTCGAGTTTAGACGCAGTTTTCTTCGTCCCTCTCGTCATTACAACTACGACTATTTCGGACTTTCCTCCATCTCTTTCTCAGAACTCGAAGTCGAACTTTGTGTCTTCGCGTGACGGCGCGGCGCGGCGGCCGCGGGGGGAAAATAAAAATGCAAATTTTCACGGAGAGAGACGGAAAACTTTCCTTCGCGTGTGTTTCGCGCAAAACATCCCTCCCGCGGGCAGGCATTGCTGGCTCCGCTTCCGCGTTCGCGCGATCTCTATCTCGTCGTCATTAGCCCAGTTGTTTGGCCGTTGCCGCGGTACGTTTCGTATGCGAGGGTGGTCGGTTATCAAACGTTTCCTCGCACGCTATTTTTCAACGTTAACGGGCTCATTCCGCAATCTGTCCGGCGTAAAATTAGACGTCGCGGCGCCGGAAGCGGCCAGTCCAGTTTCGCGCGACGCGATAATGCATTGCTTTACGGAAAGCTGGCTTACCGCCGCTTACGCGAGAGAAAGAAAAAACGAGAGAACGGAACGGAGAAAGGGAGAAAGAGAAACGGGAAGAGGAGAATGTTGGGGTAGCGTGACGGATGAAAAATCACAGGAACGAGAAACACACAAAAGACGTAGCGGGCGTGCTTCTCGAAACCAATATCCGCTCGCATCCCGTTTCCGTCCGCTTCCGTCCGCATTAGAATCGAAATTTCGACATTTTAATAAAATGTCAAGCGAACGGATTGGAATCACGACGTCACTCGCGCGCGACGTCGTTCGCCGTCGTTCGCGGCGATCGGCCGTCGCTCGAGATAATCGGTGCGGGGCGCGCGCAGACATATGGAAATGAAATCCCGGGGCGTTATTGTTTTACGGAATTGCCCGCTGTTCTTCCGCGGAATATGCATTATGCGCGCGTGGAGCCCGCGGCGAATCGGTTACGCGATGGTAATCCGACATTTTTTGCCGGATTTACGAAAGAGAAATTGCCGTACCTGGGGAATCGCCGCGGAAGTGCTGGGAAATGCGGCGCGAGAAGAGAGCGACAAGAACTGATTAAACGCTACATTTTCGAATTCTATTCAGCTCTTTCACAGTCGGTTAATTTGCGCTTTTCCGCGCCCTTTCGTGCGGTATACTTTTACGCGATGTTCGACGAGCGCTTCAACAGAGAAAGCGCGAAACGTATTGCAGACCTTTGCGTCATTCGAGGGTAAATTGTGAGATAGATTCGGGACTGCATTATATCGTGAATCGTGGAGAACGCTTTAATTAAAATCTGATAAATACGAATTTAATATTGATTTAATAATAATCCGAGAAGCGCACATGCGGTTTAGAAATTGATGGCTCGTAATTATGTAATATTAATTAAAGAGATTATTATAAGAGTCTTTTGTGATTGATATTTAATATATACCTCTTGCTGTAATAAAGGGTAGAATAACGTTTCGTGGTAAAAGTTTAATTAAAGGTTAATGTTATAACAGACCGATTTATTAAACTGTTCTAGTGTGGGCATAAAAATCTGAGTTGCATGAGTTATTAAATTGAAGCATGAAATATTCGTTACGTTATTCGCGTGCAAATCTATCTCGCTACTCCTTCGTGGAAAAATATGATTGAAATGATAGAACGGATAAATAAAAGAATTTCTTCCATTAAAAATTTTTCACTTTAGTTTTTTTCCTGCCCACCCTAGCATTTAAAGGTTAGATAAATGTCAACAATTTGCCGGCGTTATTTTATAATCTTCTTCTCACTGTAACGTGTAACGCATTGCTTGCACACTCAGTAATTCGTCTCTTGATGTTTGTACGTGTAATATAATATAGGGGAATCGTGCTGTAAAATTTCGCATGAAAATTATGCGCTCGGTGCAACTACGGATGCTTTTTTTTTGACGATGGGAGACGGAGAAAGAATAATTCAATAGTCATGTAAGAACTACATACGTCATACTCCGTACTTAAATTGGGGTTCGTATCAACGCTCACCTGCACTCTGAAACGCGGAGCGTCGACGTTTTTTCAGAATTATTCTGTATTTGTTCGTAGTCGTCGATCATCGGGAGATCGATCGGCTTTTTTCTGATTTGTCGACTCTTTTTTTCTCGTAATCTCGACGCGACCATTAAACGACGGACCGGATTTCTATTTTCTCGACGCTTTTCAAGAACAACTGTTTATCTGCTGTTTCACGTTGTTTTCCGCTTTTGATGAATTGCAAGGATAGTACGTTGGAAGAATTCTCCGCTCGGAGAATTCAAGAGAAAGAAACCGTCGATCTAAAGTTTCAACGAATTAAAGTAATTAAAAGTAATTAAAAGTAATTGCTAATAATTGATTAACAGGATCTCTATAATTATGTTAATTCTAGTAAACAATCCGGTAACAATCTGGTAAATCGATGAAATTGTACACTAAGAGAAAAAATGGCAATTATATAATTTAATTATAATTTATGGTCACTTTTGGTGCCAACTATATATTTACAATTGTTCTATCTATGCAAATTATAGCTGCTTCAACTGCTTTACGAGCATCATAATTGCTATTATATGCAACTAAAGCTTGTAAAAGTGATTATTTCTTCATTTTTTCTTTTTTTTTAGTTATTATCACATAAATAGTAAGCGATTAATATATATTAAGTAATTATATTATATTATATTATATTAAAGTAATATATATTCATTGTATAATTGCGATTGCATTTACTACATAAAAATGTTATTTGTCATATTTTGATATTTTATTATATTAATATTTGAAATTATATATATAATTGATTTATAACACAATTTTTTCATAGTTGATAAAACTGTAAATATAAGATTATTATTACTAACATTATAATACAATAATAAAAAAGAAACTCCTAACCATTTTATTAATTATTTTCATGCAATTATAGCACCACACTATATTACAGATACCATTTTTCTCTCAATGTATTTTTCTAAAGTAAAAATTGTTTTAATTAATGTTTAAAGTTAGCTTTCTTTTTCAGTAATCTATCGCAAATATCTTGAGAAAAAAGAAATCTTAGGAAAGAAAAGAAGGAAATATTCTTCATTTCTAAATAACGAAAAAATTAATAATCGAAAAACTAGAGAATTCGAGAAAAGATTTTGAACTACAACAAGTTACATCGTCAGTCAATTGAAAAATGTTCACGAATAAAGATCTAAAAAAGGGAAAAATGACTGTCGGCAACGAATGATAATTTCAACGCGCTTTTCGATCTCGTTTGCGTAATCGAGTTGCGATCAAGTCGTGCTCCTTGTTCGTTGGCTGACACGTGCGGAGTCTTTATGCCGACCAGTTGTATGCGTACAAAAGGTCGGAATAAAGAGCGACTGTGGCGGAATTCCACCGGCCGACGCTCCTTTGATACAGGTACATAGTCGTTTGAGAATGCAGGTCAGGGTTGGCGGAAGGGGGACAGAACTAACTTCTGCTGACGGTACCGGACGACGAGGCGTGCAGAAGCATGCTGTACAGGACGATCCGGAAGTGCCGCCTTACCGAAAACTTAGTCGGCCGAGCGTCAAGTGGGAGACGTTCGCACGAGGATTCCGAAACCCCGAGAGTCTGACAGATAGAAAAAAGAACTGACGGTTCTCGAGATTTGATCGTTCAAAAATGCAAAAGCATTTACGTGCTCGGCACGACTAAAGACGCAGAATCTTGAAGGACTTGGAAACCGCAGAACCGTCGAAATTCTTTCGGACACTTAGATTTCGAATTCTTGTAATCCGAGACTTTCAAATTCTGAGATAATGTGGTGCATCTTGATGTTAAAAATATTAAAGGTGCAGATTCTTCAGAAAGATTTACGAGTGCAAGAATTTGAAATTCTCGGGATTATCCAAATCGAAAGCATTTTGTGTGATGTACGATTTTCAGACTCGTGGATCTCGAGATTCACGAACAAAGTTAGGTGCACATAATACGATAATACAATTTCATTCTTATTTTTCGACCTCGATACATATCGGGAATCCTCGCGGGTACTTCTGGATCGTCCTGTACAAGTTGCTGACATTAACTACGTGGATAAGAGCATATTTTGCATGTACATACAGTGGAACGCGAGCTGTGTTTGAACGGGGGATCATTCGGGGAAAATCGCGGGGTCGCCGATGTCTGCGGAACATCCGGCGGAAATCGTGCGTTCCACGTCCAGAACGGAAGCACACGCCATTTTCGTTCGGCATTCCCTCGAAAGTTCGCCGAAACGTTTGCGAAACACGAAACTCCGTGAGTTCGCTCATGCTTGCTAACTCTACTTCCGATACAAGGCACTCATATACATCGCGGTTGCTAGGGTACACACTGAACATTACCTTTGTGCGACGCAGCTGTAATTTGACAACGTAATCTGACATATACACTTCAATTGTCAATATATTATAATTTAACAAATATATAAACAATATTTTGAAATATTTTGTTTACCAGCAATTTTTATAATTCTCTGCCGTTTTGTTAATTACATGTAAAATTATTTTAACATACACGAGGGATCTGTAAGATTATAATTTTTATTAATAGCTTAAACTATAACAGTTATAATTTTTCCTCTATCTTTATATTGAAGTTAGTGATCGAGAGTGTTAAAATCCGGGAAAATATAATAAATATGTGAATTGAATTAAGTGCTATTACTTTAACTAAAAAAGAAAACTGAAATGGATCATGGAAATTCCATCAGAAAATTTACGCACAAAGGATTTAAAAATATAGTATCATAAATCTCTGTCGATCTCTGATTTTGACCGAAATACTAGAAACGATCGCGCGAAAGCTGGCGTTGAAATATTTATGGCGGCTACACTAGGTCAAATATCGGAAAGCGTTTTTATATATTTTGCAGATAAAAATCAAAGAGTTACATACATTCGGAGTTACACGTAACAACCGACGAGCGTGGTATTCGGAAATTTAACACTTGGATCGATTCCAAATTCGATGTTGGCGCCATTTTTTTGTGTTTCACTGCACGTAAAGATCAGTATTTAACTTTATCTAAACACAAAAATTAGTGCATTAACAAAACACTATTGTTATTATTTAAATATTTTTATACAGCAAGTAATGCAATAATATTAATATAATAAAATTTGCTCGAAAATGAATTGAAAAAATTAACCCCTTGACATACAAATAAAATGGAATTTGATGCGTGATATTTACGCATCTCCCGTTTTCAAAACGGGCTTTATTAGTAAAATAATAATTTAATAGTCCTTTAAAGTATGAAACATTTCAGTAATCTAATATTATATTGCACGGCGTCTGCCGAAAACAGCTCTTGACGAGTCAGACTCGTCAAAGTCTACAGTGGCACATGAAATGAATAACGATCCTAACTCGTCATTGTATGTCAAGGGGTTAAGAGATCCTTGCTTTGTCATAAATTGCAATTTTTGCACAAAATTATTTTCTGTTCAAAACAATTTTTATCATTCGTATAAAATACAATATATCATATTACTTTGCGACGTAGCCTTCCGGAATATTTAGAAATATGCGTCGCTGTGCTTGCGCTAACTTTAAAATTCTTACGATATAACTCTTAAAATTCTTGCGATATCAAGGAAAGTCTGTCGGCGTTTGTGAAAGAAAAGAAATGGTGGTGCTTTTGTAAATTGTATGCGTCTCGCGGAATGAAACTTCCGAAACGAAAGTTTTTGCGTGACGCTCGGTCTAGCAATCTTTTCCGACAACTTACGTTCTTGGCTACCAAAACCGTGTTACCAAAAGTCTCGCGCGAGGAGGAAATTTCCGCGACCGACCGCATACATACGAGAGCGCATACATCGCTCGTGCATGCCAGAGGAAAGATTTTATTTTATTTCCGCCTGTTCTGCCGTTTACTACGGGAATGTGTCCCGGACGCGAGAAGTGCAGCGACGTAAAGCGCAGATTGTTACGATCAATATTTGCCAGATGCACTTTCCTTAACGCGAGCTCGTGAAAACTCTTAAGATTTTATTGCAGGCGCCTTCATTCTTTATACGGCCTTTGCATTTTTATGCGTTCGCGTAAGCTTTCGCGTGTTGGAATATTTAAGAGTACATTTCTGCTGTTTAAGAATGATAACATAATACTCTCAATATATACTGAATATATTCTCGATACACTTTCAGAGTACGTTCTCAGAGAAAAAACATAACAGTGTCAGCTATGTAGATAACAACTATAAAGGTTTTATTATTTATTATTAAAGTTTAAAAGTGTAAAATAATTAATAGTAGTTGGATAAATTTTATAATTGTTGCAACTGCAAAATAACTTATTCAATTACGTACATTAATTCTACATATAGACTTATGTAGTTGTCATCTATATATAATTGCTACTACTATGTTTTTTGACTGAGTATATGATATATTTTTAGATGGATAGCTACATCGAAGCTGTTTTTTAAATAAACTTCTTAGTTTATTTAAACGCTGAATCTAATATTTTTTTAAATTTCTTTTTAAGTAAATTTCTTCTTTAATTTGGAATTAAATATATTTAATTTCTTCAAGCGGATTAGATATTATTTAGCAGGATTATTTGTCGCTTCAATGATTTTACTAATATTTTTCAAACATCAAAAATAATTGTGAAAATGTGATCGAAAAAAAAACGTTGATTTAACGAATTAACACATGCTCGATCACTAACAATATGTTACATATTATTATGATTACGTAAATTGAAGAACAATTGTCTTTCTAAATTTGTTCGCGGCATTTTTATCAAATATTTTCATATGTTGCGAATTGTACCATGGTGTATAGTTCTCGTCATATTTTACGTGCACGCAAATGAAATTACGGCGCCTGGTGTGAAAGATCATAAAAGGGAAGCTCGCGCAGAAGCATATAGCATTGACCATTTCTACCAGACGTCGTTATTTAATATAGGGTCTACATGGGGTCAAACATTCCCGTCGAATGTTCCCGCTATCATCGCCAAGTACAGTCGCGTTGTGCGTGCATGTGCATATGTTATGCAAGGCATATTCGCATACAGGGTATCCCAGAAATCGCGTGCTTCCCTCACAATCCCGCGGATCATTATGTATGTATTCAAATTAATACAGGGCAGTTAAACGGAATGATGATGAAAACAAGTTTTTCGTCATGAGCAAAAAAAAAAAACAAGCAAAAAAAAAGAGGGAAACATTTTTATTAATTAATGCAAATTTAGAATAACAATGAAATAGGATTCTCTTTTATCCGAGGCGTTAGAATTCAGCGTCCGAAGACCGAGACGTGACGAGAGGGCGTATTGAGGTCTGGAACACCCGGTATACGCGCATAATAGAGCTTGGTAGCGAAAAATCGTCATCTCCCACCGTCTTGACGTAGTTGACGGTCTCGGCGGTCGCCTCGGTGAGGGCCCGGCGTAGTCGTGACCGTCGCACCTGCGACAGCGTACGTGGACATAGTACGACGCCCTGGCCGCCCTGGGTGCCGGAAGCGGCGCCGGCGGATGCTGGGCCGGGCGCCGCGGCCATGGAGGAGGGCGCCGCCGCCGCTGCCATCGTCGACGAAGACGACTTGCACCACCACGGGAACTGGGTGGGCGTTTGCCGATGTAACAACGTGGTTAATAAATACACTCACTTCCGCCACGAGCGTTACGCGGTGCACGTGGATGACGTGACAGACAGCACAAGTGCAATGTAGCATTAAGACAGACACGTGGTCGTGGACGGACACGGGATCGGTTGCACCAACGGTTGTCGCAAATTGATCTAACTTCGGTCGGCGGCCTCTCAAGCCTAACTACAACGATCGAAGCTCTACTGCCCTACATATCAACTACGGTAAACTTGATCAGAATAACATCGTTAGACCTAACAGAACGACCATGTGTATGATTAATTCTGATTCTCCTTCTAGGTTTCTCCGATCCCTTACCACATTTTGATCCTAACTACGATACAGACAAGAAAACTTGACCAATCTTAGTTAACGATTGCTAACGATGTAAAGGCTTAAGAGTTGCCAGTTGCATTAAATCTTGGTCAACTATGAACTGTTTAAGTTGTTAACTATAAGCTTCTTACTAGACGACTGTAGAAACAATTGCAATATCAACAAATATTTAATCAATCAGAATTGATGCTAAATAATCATAAAGAGATTAACAAATTAACTTGTAATATTGTGTTATCAGTCTTGTTTTTAAGCTGCGGTTATTAACGGAAGAAAATTCAAAATTCTAATAACCGAATTTCCGAATAACTCTAGCTATGTCTTAAACGAAGAAAGTAAGTTTATCCGTAACAATGATCTATATTAACTATAATGGAATAGGCTTTGGAGATAAGTTCTAATTATTAGTTCTTATCACCCACTTTTCGCTTCCTGGATTATTCTCGCTATTACACAGATAAGTAAAGGCGAGATTTAGCCGACCGCAGTTAGCGGCAACCAACATTGGTGCAATCAGCCCAGAATTATATAACAGACAGGTGACAATCTCTTTCCCACGGCACGAGATATCTCTTCTTATCTTCCTCCGTATCTCAGTTCGTCCTAACGCTCGCGCGGCTTTCTACCTTCGTCGTCCCTAAACAAGCACTCGTCTACACCGATTGCTAGCTCGGCGCTACTGCTAAGAGCGGTCGATCTAACCGAGATCAGCAGAGAGGCAAGTTCGAGTGCGCGCGTCGACCTGCGAAGTGACAAACGCTAACGAGCATATAACATGACGAAAGTATAGCAATTGTCTCGCTCTCGTGAACGAAACTGCCTAGTGGCAGTTGCTTCGCAAGATTTTCTAAACTTCGAATTTCCACGTAAATCATCAATAAGTGACATCGAAGTATCAGAAAATCTCCGTTTGTAGCTTTTGTGTGTAACAGAATTCTAGTTCTACAATTTTTTAATTTAATACGTTTGATCAAAAAATATATATACACGGAAAAACTTTGTTGTATTAACTCTTTATGAACGAACGATCATTTTTTGTAGCCACCCCTTTTTATGTTGTAAATTCGCTCAATTTTTACGAAATTTGGCTTATTGAATAATCTGATAATGCTTTATTCAAATCTGAGATCAAAAATACAAAATTTAAAATGATATAACGGATAGAATTTAAAGAAATAATCTTTATCATCATAAAACTCGGATTTAAGAAGTTTTTAACATTGCTAAATAACACCAAGTTTCCAGTTTCGCTTTATTTGAAGCTTATCAGTTCTGCAAGCAATTAGTAACTTCTAAACTCTGAAATATGTGACACAAGTTCCCCCTTCATTGGAAATTACTTTAAAATTTTGATATTTTCAGGTCACATTCAAATTCAATGATCATCTCAAGTACCTTCTAAATGCGAGTTTCATGATAATCCGACTGTTTTTTGAAATTTGATCCGTTACATTGGATTTATCATTTGGAATTTTAAATTTCTGAGGGTAAAATCAAATTCAGTAATCTCAAAAATTTCTGTAGAAAATGAGGTCTTCTTTAAATCATTTTGTCGTGTTGTCATTAGAAAACTCTTTCAAAAGATTAACAACATTAGTCCAATTGAAAATAATCTTGTGTTAATTCAAAATAATAGTATTAATAAAATAACATTTTAAAATAAGTATAACGAATTAATTTTTTTATTGGCATATTCATTTTATTGAATTAACAAGATTATTTTTAATTAGATTAATGCTGTTAATATAACATTATTTTTTCCGTGTAATTATCATTAAATGTCAATGAATTAAGGATATTAAAAATATGATTAAATATCGCTATTACACTCATTGCTCAGAGAAAAAGCAGTAATACTAGCGACTAGAGAAAACGAAAAAAGAATCATTTCAACTATATATTATAAAGTTATAATAAGAAAAATTAATGAGTTATAAAAATAATGAACATAGTAATATTAACCATTTACAGTACAACGTATAAAAAACGTATAAAAAATTAATAATATAAAAAGAATAGCATATTATTAATGAAAAATATATTAATACAAAAAAGTATATCATAATGTGATCAATGACAATTTAGCATAATAACTCATTTCAAAATATTTGTAAAATGTTTTAAATGTTCTAAAATAAAAAAATTAACTTTATTTGTTATACATGAAAGAGAAACAGGGAGAAAAAGAGAGAGAGAAAGAAATCTATATAGTTACATATTATAAATATTCTGTGTGCTGTTTCACTCTTAATATTTATATTTATATATTTATACGTATATCATATATCATGTATGTATCATTTAATTGTTTATATAATTAATGAAATAATGTTAACATCCAATTGTATCAACATAATTCAGCTAATAATTTCTATATCGTTGCAAAAATATTAAATTCACATTTGTTGTCATCTACTATGTTTTAATAGTTCTCAATATTATTTTTGTTTTCATTTTATAAAATTAGTTGCGGATACTTAAATCTCAAAAGTTGTTACTAGAACTAGTCGCTAGAACACTATTTTGCTTCCTCTGAGATATTAGATATTCCGTGTAGAACTCTCCGATTACACCGATTGTTCGCTACACGCACTTATTATGATTTATCGCGACACAGGAAGTCATCTATTTCGGTGCAGCGACATGACCGACATAGTGAGAACATCCTGGCAGGATATTGGTCTACATGCATGCGAATGCACTCGTGTTGTCTTCTTGTGTATATGTCCCAATCAGCCGCGGGCTAGTTGCCACACGCGAGCACCCGTTCGTAGTCAACGAGCGAGTCAAGTAGGAAACAAGTTGCCAAGTAAGTAAGCGAATAGAAAGCTCTCGTAACACCGGGAAGATGCATGCTCGACCTTTCCTCGTTACGCCAATATCTCAAGAGAGAGAAGCCTCCCTATCTCATCCTACTTGACTCGTTTGAACGGACACTCGCGAGATCGTGAACATGTCGACAAGTCGATTTGTCCGAGAAGTTCGTCCTGGTGCCATATTTGTTCGACTTGGGTGTACCCTCGAGAATCTTGCCATCGCTCTTAATCTCTGTCAAACTTGAAGGATTGTTTTATCATCACACGTTTCCTGTTTCTCGGATACTAACGCTCTCAAACTATACGCCAATCCTAACCAGCTGCTCGCTTCGAAGGGCGAACGAATGATCTTCACATCGGATTTGCCTCTCTGCTGACTTCGTGCCTAAGGGGTTGCTAGACTAAAGACTGGGCTAAACTAAAGTTCGGTTATTTGCTTGGTTCGGGGGATAAAATAAACGACGTTGAGGAAAGTATTTCGGAGACGCTCGACGGGGTTAAAGGGAAGAAAATAAGAAAGAAAGATAGGGAGAAAGAGGATAATGTGCGAATGCGACGTCGAAGAGATCTCGGAAATGGCAAGCGATTGATCCACGCGAAGAAGTCGGGGGTAAGAAATACGAAGACCTGGGATTTCGCCACGCCACCCAGATTTACGATGCTGGATCTGAGAACGCCGAATAACGGCAGATTAACGGATTGGCGTCTCTAATCTTATCGGTGGTACGCCATTTCCGCTGAGCCGCTGCTCGTGCGTGAGACGAAGGACCGGCGATTAACTCTTTGAACGGAAGAGCAAATTTGATTTCAAGTTAAATCCATCGGCTGCGTGGAATATGAGAATTGAGGCGAAATCACTGTAAAACCACCCTGCTTTCTTTCGAATCAGGAACCTTGTAATTTATTTGAAATCGAGTTCACGACAAAAAATCAATTCACCTAAAGCCTCAAATTTCGACATTACGACATTTTGACATTATATTATATATTTCACTGATAAACATTGTGTTAATAAAACCCTTGTTAGAAATTTAAATTACTAAAATTCCGTTTATTTTTATTTTTAATTTTAAATTGATCGAATGATATTAATAATGTGCATTAATGATTATTGGTAATGATTATATAAATTATAAGAATATTTATTTTTTGAAAAAATCCAATATATCGCGTTAAAGAAAAAAAAATGTAAAAAGAAATAACATTATTATGTTCTTATTTCACAATCGAAAATATCAGAGTGAAAAATTGGATCACGTTCGCGAGGGACCATCTTGTGGGTTTTTCTTCGGGTTGATAGCCTTACCGAGAGAAATCGAATCACCTTTTTATCATGATTTAGAGCTTTTTTCGGAGCTAAAAAGCCGAGCGATCAATTTTGATGTAAAAGAAAACTCGACATCCAATTACATATTTTTGCGGAAGATCAAAATCAAATCCGCAAAAATAATCCTTGCTACCCTTATTCCAGAAGCATTTAACGCAATTTAATTCGCGTTTATTTAATAAATCCACAAAAGCGTTCTAAATTCTAAATGAATGATTAATGATCTTTCGGTTTATACAAACGATCCTGATGTTTTATTTTCCGCAATTAATATTCGCAATGTGCCTGGCGATGAAAAATTACTGTTAATTCTTCTGAATTTACCGACGGTTTACCGCAGAATTAACGCTCGTAATAATCGCGTCCCGAAGAAACCGAGACGTTGATTAAGTTTTCCCCTTAATTAGCCGCG
Organism: Cephalotes varians; assembly: GCA_037157785.1. Taxonomy (NCBI): domain Eukaryota; kingdom Metazoa; phylum Arthropoda; class Insecta; order Hymenoptera; family Formicidae; genus Cephalotes; species Cephalotes varians. The sequence continues at coordinate 127,691 of JANQDE010000185.1, forward strand.
CCTTGCTAATTACCGACCGTCCACTCGCGTCCCTTGCGACAAAGTTCGGATAGTTTGTCGCAAAATTGCGGGCAAACTTACGGAGTTTTCTACGCGACCGGAAAAGACAAGGATCTTCCGAGATCCAATCAAGGACCAATCGAATGACCGACAAAAATAAGGATGAGAACGTAAAAGAAGTGCTGGTTGGCGCTAACTCTCTCCGCACTTTCTAGCCACGATAGTCGTTGCAATTCGAAAGCGATCCGCCGAAGCAGGGAAAAGTAGCACGGCAATCTACTACTCAGAAGCGAGTAAATGGCAGTCCGCAAATTCTATCGAGAGTTCCGATCGTAATATTTCTTCGTTCGAGTCCTTCGCGCGTAACGTGTCTCGAGAGAGAAGACCTAGTTATTAGAATATAGGATCGTTACGGACGTGAACTAAATTAATCCAAATTAGTGACTGTGATGTAAGCATAAAATTGATGTCATAAACTAGATAATTGCACGTAAACCGAGCCGATCAACTCCCAATTGGCGTTTTTGCTTTTAGATCGGCGATTATTAAGTCTGATAACGGAGAGTTGCCGCTAGTTAATAGAGAAGAGAAGTAAAGAGAAGTAAATTTATAATTTAAATGCGGGCCTTTTCCCCGGGAATAAGATTCATGTTACACTCCACAATCTCGACAGAATTTTTCCGCCGATTAAGGACACGTCGTTACCCACGTCGGTGATCTCGCGGAATAGTTCGGAACGCGAAACGGCTGAAAGTTATCCTTATGCAAATGCCGGCTATTATCCTTACGGGACGGGCGTGAAATTAAAAGTTCCGCGAGCTAATATATGCGGAACGCGCGCAATGAAAGATTCACATTCAGGTCCCGCGGGGACAGCTTGCGGCCAGATCTTTTGTACTTAATCCCGCATAATGAGAGGAGCGCCCCCGAGACAGATAGAAAACCGATGCCGAAGTTTCCCCGCGCTATTCTTGGAACAAGTCGAGCATCTCGTCACGCTTGCGTGCCCTATCTCATGTGCGGTTGCTCAATGATTAATTAACTAACGAAGATTAAGTGGTGGTTCGCTGTCCCATTCATCACTCCGATCAATTCGAGATCGATTTTTGCTTGACGGAAGTTTACACAGAAAGAACGGTTTTGCTGAAAAATCTAAATTTTTAGCTACAGATCAGAAAAGTAATTTTGTTAAATAATTATGTAGAACGTTCAAACTAATTGTTAGAATACCAAAATTTTTTGCAGCATTGCTCATTATTTTTAAAATTCCTATAAAATTATTTTAATGATTTAAAATTATTTTCAGATCTGTATTCAGCAAAATTTTAAATCCCAGCAAGTTCCTTCCGTGTAGAAATTTCATTTTGAATGTTATACATTATTAGAATTGAACCGCACGACAAATTTCATTAAAGTTAATTAGGTTTCTCGAAATAATTAAATAATTGTAGAACGCTCAAACTAATTGTTAGAACATCAAAATTTTTTGCAGCGCTGCTCATTATTTTTAAGATTCCAACAAAATTATTTTGATGATTCAACAAAATTATTTTCAGATCTGTATTCAGCAAAATTTTAAATCTCAGCAAATTCCTTCCGCATAGAAATTTGATTTTGAATGTTATACATTTTTAGAATTAAACCGCACGACAAATTTCGTTAAAGTTAATCAGGTTTCTCGAAATAACTTTTAAAGCGCAATCACATCGGAAAATTTCTTGCGATTGATGAAAACTCCATAAGATTAAATTTCCATCTAAAAGATTAAATTCAATTAAAAAAAAGGTAATTTTTATCGCGCAAGTGATAACTTATACAAGTTCGTACTGACATGAATTATAGTTCCGGTCTGAATCTAAAATAGATCAAGTGTTTGCTCAAACAATATTTTGATGGCGCGATACACGGATCTAAACGCAATCAAGCAACTGTGTGTAATCGCGTAAGTACCGCGTTTATTAAAATCAGCAAAAATCTCGTGCTATTTCGAAGATACTTTTTCTCAGTCGTTAAACAAAAGATAGAAAATTCTGCAGCGTTATACATTCCGACACGTACGCGCCGGCCATAATATTCACTGCACTTCGTACGTGCCCGAAAGTGTTTGCTGTCACTTTGCGTTTTAAACTAATAATTTTGAAGTGTTTATCATCGGGAAAGATTACCATTCATGTCATAAAATTAAAAGTTAATTCTCTATTCTAATTTAGATAAGCATCTAAAAAGATGTATTGCTAATGTAACGTTTCATTGTCGGCAATTATTAAAAATAATGAATTACAATTTTCAAAAAAATATTTTTAAAATATTTAAAATTAACACTTAAAATATTTAAAAACATTTTTTAAATTTATTTTAAGCTTCTAATGGTAATAACGTTCAAGCTACTACAATCTGTAGATTAATTTATAATTCCATATCAATTCACAACTAAATAAAATTAAAAAATGTATAATTTTTCAATATTATATTGACACTACTTTTTATACATTAATAACAATACTTATATAACCTAAAATATATTTTTTTCCAAAAGATGTTACGTATTGTAATCCACACAGCACACTTTATCCGAGGGACGTCCTGGGAACGTAGGAACTGGATGTCTTTATGTCATCCCTGTGCTGTGGGAAAATCGAATCAAAAATTCTAGGACAAAACTTTCGTAATTGTCAATTCTTAACAAACAACCAAGATACATATTAGATGGAACAAAATAAGTAACAAACTGGTGCATTTTTACACAACTAAGTTAAAACGTCTACGTCTGGTAATATGAACAGTTTTATGTTAAAGCAATGAAGAAAAAGAAGTCGGAAAATGTAAAAACCGCGTTGCGAAATCTCGCAGAAACATAGTTTTTAAAGAGAAACATGATCCCGAGCGAAAATTCGATTTGCAGCTGCAAGAAAATGTACTGCTGCCCACGCGTGTAAATTTGTTATAATTAAAAACGTGATAACGAGTGAAAGAAAACGTGTATGTATTCGCCTGCACGTAATCAGAATGCAAAGGCAAAGCGACGTTACACGAACATGCTGTTCCAAATACTCCCTGACATTTTCATTTTTCATTTGCTAATATTCTCTCCTTAATCCTTTTGCGGTTAACGGAACGTGACGTTCTATCATAATTTTGCATCAAAATTGGTGAGAGATATCCGAGAGATGGTCCGGTTTTAAACCACTTCATGAAGAAACAATACATTTCGAGCGCGAGTGATCTCGTTACCATTGTATAACTCAAAAATAAATATTTATAAACGATATTGATATAAAAATAAATGATGTATCACGTATGGGTAATTTAAATTTTTACATATTTAATTTTACATATTTTGTGAGGATGCAATACCGTTGCAACATTCATTAAAATAATACAGAATTGTTTGATCGAGAGTATATGTTTGTGTGCACAACGATATCTCACACGCATCACTTGTACATACACGATATCGCATATGCATTTGATTGGCCAAGCTCCGTATTTCCCAGCGATTACTCAACTCGTGGAAAATGTCAAGGGGTTCTCGTCGCAGCGTATCTCCATGACATGCATGAGGACGTACCCTGGTTGGCCATCGGCCAAAAACGTCGACGGAAGCCTTAGCCCGCAGGCGAGTTTCCATGCGCCAAGGAGACATAATTAAACTAACAATGTCGCGAGAACCGCTCCCGTCACTCTCGTCCCGACCCCCCTTTCCCATTTCCTTTCTCATACAACGCGAATCTCATTTAATGACGACGGAAATTTTGGTTTGCGCTCTCGCCCGAGAGAGGATTCCCACTCAGAAACTAAGCAAATTATGAATGCAAAAAAATAGAGCTGATGCACACAAGGTGCCAGAAAAGGCAAAAATTCGTGCAAATTGTGTGCGAGTTTCCATTAGAAGAAATTTAATGTCAGATTTGATTAAGGATAATTGATGCCAGATAAGAGATGATTCGACTTTGACATTGCAATATTTGAAACAATCGAAAATATTAATTCGGAAATCATAACATTTATTATTTTGAAAAGAAATATTTTATTTTATTATCTCGCAGAATTGAGATGACATAAGATTATTTTATCTTCTTTTAGATATGAGATAATTCGACTCTGACATTTGAAATAATCGGAAATATTAATTCGAAAATCAAAATATTAATTATTTTCAAAACGTAAACGTAAAAATATTTTTTTTTTCCAAAGTTTGCTCAGCTAGACATTTTCGTTAAAAAAATTCGCTAACAGAAAATTTTTAATTGCAAGCTCACTTTGTATCTTTTCATCATAAATTAAAGAAATTACAAAGAAGTTTACAAAATACGTGGTCGAAAAAGAATTAAACGCCGCGAATCAAGCTCAGTAATCTCTTCAAGAGGGTTGTTTTTACAACGACTGCCATCTGTATCACGTCAGGATTCTACGACGAGGCAAAAAATCCGACAAGCAACGTATCGAACGTCGAGCACACGACGATTATGTTCTCCGTCGGTATTTTCTAGCTACCATTTAAGGGTGGTTCTCCATTCGGTTCTTTCCACCCTCCGCCAGATGGCGAAAAGCGAGTTCCATCGATAAGAGTTATTTTGCAGACTTCAGTGGCAAGTAATTAATTCATCGCGTTAGCTACATATCGATTGATCTGAATACAAAATTCTTGAATCCATTTTCAAATTTTAGATCCGCACGATCCAATCTCCACCACTTTATAAAATCCTCAACCTTTGAATCTTGAAATTCTCGCTTCTTTTTACGAGAAATATTCGTATGTTCGTGAGATTAATGTACTTTTGCACGTCTCTCCGAATATCATATTATAGATGTCATGACTTTTAAAAGTCAGCAAATTCTTGGACACTTTAATTTATCTTAATCTTTAATTCGAATTACTGAATTAATAAATCTACGAATTATTATTTTTACAAATTTCGAACGATATTCTCGAATTCAAAAATGCACTGAAAGAAGAAACCTGATAATAACTACCAATATTTTATTATATTCGTATTTTATTTAGCGTATTGGTGCAATATTTAATAAGTATTACCAAACATAATAATAGTAACCAAAGTAACGTTTAATAATAATTGCTAAATAAATAAAAATTAGCGCTTGGTCAACTCTAATTTTTTGGTCATATTAATCAAACATTTGATGGAAACTATTTCACCAAGCATTAGTAACTATCATTTAGGCTTAATTATTATTACCAAACTCTTTTTTCAGTGCATGTATTAATTTGCGATTTTGCGCATTTATATGAATTTTTGAATGACGACTGAAACCTGCTACAAAGCAATATAACCGCGATTGCATGTGGAACTTATAAAAAGCAACCCAATGAATCAAAATGAAAGAGACACATGAAACCTCAACAAACAACAACCTTTGTCGCATGCCGTGACAAATCATCAAGCCTTTAACGAATAACGACGAAATCAGAATGGAAACAGCCATCACAAGTCTTTTTTACGGAAGCAACGCAAGTTCACTATCTCGTAAAGCGCATACGCTATATTTCGATCCCACAAAACCTGCTTTGATACCGTGCGTATCTTTCTTCGTGCTTTTACGATTCCGCCGGGCCTACGCCGGTAAAACCCCCAATGACGAGGAGAGAGGTGAACGGGGATGGAATACGCTGGAGAACGAAGAGGAAAGAGATCTGTCTCCTGGAGGAGACCGAGATGAATTCGAACGATAAAAGAGAAGCGAAATGTTACAAGACACATTCGACATATAAATGACACCACGAATACAGCCATGACTTTCGAATGGGAATGTAACGAGTGTGGAAACACCAATAAAGGAGTTGAGCAGCTTGACAGTAAAACAATGACACACTAGAGGAGACGAGAACACGCAGAGGAAATGCATGCGTGGAGAGAACCACGAAGAGCGACAGAGGACAATCTGCAGGAGAAAGAAAGGGAAAGAGAAATCGAGATTGTTGATCATGTAAAAATAATTGTTTTTATACAAAAATTATGATTGTAATTTTTATCGTTATTCAACTTCGAATTCAGAAATCTTTGAAGTTTCTCTTTAGCTGCCTTTGTATTATTTTTCTTGTGCGCCAACAAAGACAACCGAAAGAAATTCGAAAGAAATCTAAAGATCTTCCGGACAAAAAGGGGACAATGCTAAAAAAATACAAAAGAAATGAAGAATTCCCTTCGAGAGGAAATTATTTGGACTATCGTACACAAAATGACACAGCTGCATATACATGGCATAAAATTGTCCAGGCCAATGAGCATTCAGCTAAATATGTCAGCTAATAAAATCGCCATATTGATTTACATAATATGCTTATTGGTCTCTAGACAGACTCATGTTCTGCATATGTAATTTTGTGTGCAATAGCTCTTAGGGTGTTTCTATTGGATGTCGTTGCAATTTACGTCTGAAAGGACAACCAGAAAACAATGAGATACTCCTTCGCGATTTGCTTCTTATTCAACAAAAGCATTTGCCAATTAATAACCCTTTCTCTTTCTCCTTCTCCCCAGAACTAACCAATAGAGGAAGGAAAAACAAACAACGCACACACGAGAGAAAAAGAAACAGAGAGAGAGAGAGAGAGTTGAATAAATGTTGGAGACACGTGTGGATGGATCCGGCGGTGCTGTGCCGGGCACAGGTGACGTCGTCCGCGATGTAAGAATACTAAACTGCAACACACCGCACACGGCGACACGATAAATTAGCCATCTGCTCCGAATTTAAACGCGAATTTCAAATCTCGAGAGACCTGTTATTCTCTGCTCAATATGCAATTTTACTCCGCTTGCTCTGTTCCACCTTAACAATTCATTTAATTCCATATTAACATTAATATATTATTTATCACGAGATGAACTTGTTAAAAATAATATATATTTATCACAAAACAAAATTTCTAATTAAGGAATTGTCATTAAAAAATTAAGATAATTAGTTTTTTCTTACTTTTCAAATATTATAAATTGTATTAATTTTGACCTAATACTAAATGTTCACTGTAAATGTATATAATATTTTGTTGACTATTCATAATTTAATAAATAATCAACTTTTATCTAAATCATTGCTCTGAATCTTTTTTTTCCAAAAAATAGTCTAGAATAAGGAACTACTTCTGTCTTTTTTTTTCAAAACTTATAATTTAATAATCTTGAATGAGAGAGAGAGAGAGAGAGATCATCTTATTCAAAAAGATTTACTTTACTTAGAGAAAAACATAATAGTGATAACTATATATAAATGACAAATATACAAGTTTTACAAGTATAATTAACTATAAAATAATTCAACTATGTACATTAATTCTATGTATAAAACTTTTATGTTTGTCACTTATATTATAGTTGCCACCACTATGTCTTTTTCTCTGAATGTTGTCTGAAAAGCAGCATCGAGAATACAGAACTAATTCGTTTTCCCTGTCTTTGCTTCTCGAGAAGGTAAACAGAACGAGCCGCGCCTCTTCCCAGACTCGATTCTAACAGGCGTGTCGTTGCGGTATTCTTGCATCGTGGGCGGCTGATTGTGCGTTAGGCTCGCGAGAGACAACGAGGTGGTGAAGGTCGCGGCTTACCTGCCGGAACTGTCGTATGCCGCCATTGATCCGCAGCGAGTCCGCGGCGATGCCGGCGATCCCATCGCCGGGCTCGCGGAGCTGCCGCAACGAGGCGGCGCTCGGCGCCGCGCCGGTGTGCAGCGGGCAGCAACAGCCGGAGCAACAACACGCGGACGCTTCCGGCTGCGAGCTCTGCCGTATTATGCGGGCGTTGGGCGACGTGGTGACCAACACCGGCGGCGGCGGCGCCTGACACGGGCAGCAGTGGTGGCCGCTCTTCACGCTCTCTCTTTGAAAACAGAAAACATTACACGTGGCTTTATATACACACACGCACACATAGAACGTCTAAAATCCGATCTTTTCCTCTTTGAAAAATCTTTGAGAAATCTCAAGCTTTAACTTAGTTGGAAATATTACCTGACTCGTTTACCAAGACGCTTAACTCTTTGAGGATCAACGGTTTAATCACGTTTTTCAAAGAAAGGACTCCGCTAGCATTCGACAAAATCATATTTAAAAAAATCATATTTTAAATTATGATAAATAGAGAAATAAACGATATATTCAAAAAAAACTTCTAAGAACAAAAATTTATTTTCATAGAAATCTGAAAAAGAGAGACAGAGAGAAATAACGTGTATCTCACAGATAATTTTATCTATACTCAAAGAGTTAATGTTAGAAACTAACCGCTCAATTTCCCCTTCAACTTCACTGGAAACTTCATTAATTTTTAATTATTTACCTTATCTTCGCCTGCTAGACAAATAATAAAATTAACTTCCGTAACTGACTTTAATATCTGCTTTTATTTTCTGAAAATGTTTTTCCAACTTTCATTTTGAGATCGTACATTAATATTCAGCGTAAGTAATTAATATTTAGCTTTGTTTAACTTGATATAATTAATATCAAGTTGACAAAATAAACAGGGAGAAAAACGACAAAGAAATCTGATATAATATCGCCATCGTAATGGTCGCGCTCTCGTGTTGTTTATAGTATCTGAAAATTCTATAGTTGGTATAGTTTCACGGCTGACGTGAACTATAAAGTTAAACTGATAGTCTCAAATACATGATCCAATATTGCACATGGCCACTCGTCCGTGGACTAATTTCACTGAAAATTGCTTCACTAAATTGGTGATATGCAATTGATATCTCAAAGGTTTCCCTGTATAGATGAAGAATGATAATTATTTCAACACCAAAGTATCAGACAATTTCCAAATTGTGAGCAAAATTACGAATTAATAGGAAATTTCTTCTGAATTAAAACTACAGATTAATTCTTCAAATTCCAACAAGTAGAAACTTCAATTAACATATAGTTTAACAGAGAAAATTTTAACTATAGAATTGTATCTATAGAATTTTAACTTAGCTATAGTTTACACAGAGAGAGAATTTTTCCGTTATATTTTACCGCAAAATAAGTTTTATCATAATTGAAGATAAACTTGGGATAATTCGGCAATTTTTTAAATATTATTGGTGAGAAAAAAAATTTTTTTAATATACAAAAGACATTTTATAAATTACATACTAAAATTATCAAGCAGGTTGTAAATTGTTTTAAGATAAAATATTTATAATACGCTTTATAAAATTTGCACAGAAAAACAGATTAGTTACAACAGGAAAAATCTATATGTAAAATTTAATTGTACATATAAATTTATTATATATATTATGTATATAAATTATACATATAAAATAAATGTAAAAAATTATGCCATTTTAAGCAAAGATTAATTTCTGAAAGGTTACTTTTAAAAAAGAAGAATGATATTTGATGAAACTATGAGTCTATCTAAAATTAATATCCCAGATATTGAGTCAAGCCTACAAAGATAAATTTTGAGCAGAGCATGCTATCTATCTCTGATGATAAAAAAGCAACAAATTTTACGTAATGTCTGACAATGTCAGCAAACTGTCATCAGAAATATAATAAACCCTAATATATTATGCCAATAGATTAATGGCAGAAACCAAATAGGATTTACAGCTCATGCTTGATTTCTGCTGCCAATCTGCCGTCAGATTGCCTGCGCGCATAGATTCAACTCGGTTTCTACCGCCAGTCTGCTGGTATAACATGTCTCATAACATGTTCTATTGACAGATCCTGAGCTTAATACAGACACAGATTGCTGGCTCTGCAGTGGAAATCTGATCGAATTTGTTGCCAATCTATCAGCAAACTAATATTTTGCTATTTGGGATTGTAAATTAGCAAAAATACATATAAAAGTTCAAAATAAACAAAATTATTTATATGTACAAAATAATTAAGTGTGAACTGCAAATGTTCTGAATTACGCCCCCTGAAATTGTCTCGATTTATTTATTTACTGATATGCGCCAAATGATGTTATTCTAATTTGTTTTCATATAAATAATTATAGTAAAAAAAATAAAATTTTTATATCTGTTATTTATTCAAATTGATATTTATTAATTCAATATAATATAATTTATAAAATAATTATACTGTATTTTGGTTAAAACATTATTAATAATGTTAATAAAGTTAAATAATACAATACTAAAAAATTTTTTTAACTGTATATATCAGAAATTAAATATTTAAATAACATTCAATAATGTAATTTCTATATAGTTTATCTTCTAAAGATATTACTATAAATTTTATCTATCACATAATTGTAAATACCAATGAATAAAATTAATGTATTCATATATATGTTTCCATTTTGAAGATTCTTATAATTAATTAGTGGAATTACTACATTATCTACACTATTTACAGTTATTAATTTTATAAATAATTAAAAGTTTTGTGTACCTTAAAAACATCTTACTAATTTGTTTCAAAATGTTATTACACATGACAGTTTTGTGTATACATGATGCTTTTCGCATGCACGTAAATCCGTTACTCCTATTATACGAAAACCATATAATTGTACATTTTACTTTTTTATCATCTTATAAGCATATTATTACAAAACTAAAACATTTTGTATTACAATCCAAAAATATCTCATTTATCACTTTATACGTTATGTTATCATAGTAGTCATTTAAGAACAAGCTCAGTGATGGATAGTCAAAAGTGACAGATTCTCGATATGGACTTTTGAAACTGCTTTTCACAGAAAATTACATTATATTTTCGTATATTTACTTCGGCGGAGTCATTTGACACACTTTCACAAAATTTGATTTTTCGGAAATTTCTAGACACTTCAATCAGATGTGTTTTATTACGCATATTATGCGCACAAAACAAGTGCAGTTAAGGTGCTATTCAGTGGTCATTCCGTATGTTTCCGTATACATCTTATACCTAAAAATTTTAGCAGCCAATTTTAATTAGCTGTAAAATGTATTTACTTTTGTCTTCGAACAATTTTGGGGTCTTCAAAAAATCATTTTATTAGAATAGCCGAAAATCTCATAAAGGCCTTTTATTCTATTCTATGTGATTTATATTTAGAAGTAGAACTCCGTCGCGTTTATTGACTTCCTGTCGCGTATCATATGTTATATTTTAAAATTTATATAAAATTTATTTGTATAAGATTATGTGTTTATTATTATTTAGCATCTATTTTATTTAAAACAATAAAGAATCATGAACTGTTCAAAATTTGTGAAATTTTATTATATATTTTAATAAAATTCAAACAAATTTCATGTATTTATTTTGGTAAATATTAATTATTAATTTATTAATATTAATAAATCAAAGAAAAATCACATACAATTTTTTGAAATACCACGTTTTCGTAACTATCACAATTTTCAGAGTAAATTTTAAGAAAAAATTCTCTCTATACTTTAATAAAAGTTGCATTTGCAATTATTGCATTTGTAATTATTCAATCCTTTAATGTTATATGACTTCAGTTCTTTTTAATGTATTTAAAAAAATATCAATTCAAAAATTTTTAAAGGAAACATAAGAAATGTAAAATGCAATATTTCTAAGGTGTCCCGAATATATGATACACAATAGTATACACGAAATTGCTGAAAAAATTATCGCGCGAAATTCCAGCAAATCCTGTTGGTTGGATGCCTAATTCGATTTTGTCGGTGAAATATACTCGGAATAACTCTTTGTCTAAAGACGCCCCAACTCAAGGACCTCGATTTATAAAATAGATGGCGAGCCTGTCGTCTGGTGATATCATTAACTGTCGCGCACTTTGACCTTCGGCGAAAACTGTTTCCTAAAGTTTCCTGGCTTCTTAAAATAACAATGGATCTTTTATTCATGATTCCCGATATACTTATTTTATGTTATAAAAGATATGTTTACAAAAGCATAACTTTCTTGACCAATGAATACGATACCATTCAATAACAATACCAGCCGGTATACAATATTCAACATCAATCTTACTTGTACAATTACGTATTTTGTATTTACATTATATACAAAATCTTTCAGGACATTATATCCAATTCTCTTTATAACTTCTTCTATGAACCTTAAATAGATGTCTTAACACAAAATAAACTTGAAACTAATCTAAGTTTTGCTATTCTTGTACCTAAAGTCTATTTTGCTGAACTTTATTACAATCTTTTCAATCTCATATAAGAATATAACTATTGATGCAACAATTTAGTTTTAATTTAGTGTTCTGTATATGTACATGCCATCTCTTGACGTTACAATGCATAATTTATGTTTTCAACGAATTCGATGTCTGGTAAAAATTTGAATACGCCTAATGCATAATAAATTTAACTAACTATCTAACAGTTACAAATGCGGCGGCTAGAAAGATCAACGTAAAATAAAAGATTTGAGAAAGGTCAATGACGGCGATTTTCACGTCGCGAATTTCTGGCAATGCCATTATTTTATATTTCCTCCCGCGAAAATCCCCGATGTATATTTCTCGGTCTTCGAAAGGGTTACAGGACGACATAAAACTCCGCGGCTCAACTTTTGACCCGGTGAACGAGATCGTCCTAGAAACTCGCGATGGCGACAAGCGCCAGGAATTCCCCGGAACCGGCGAGGAGAGAAAGCCTCTTCTGCCTGGACGATCCTCGTTCAAGGAAACAAAGGCGTCGCATTTTTCCGAGAGCGACGCATTTCTGGGAGCACAGCGATTCCCGGCGAATTGTCTGGCGCACTTAGATAAAAGTAGCCGATTCGCAGCCGTTCCTGCGAATAGATTCTCCTCTCCTCGCGGCCCAGATAAAAATCCACGCTCTCGTAAATACGAAATTTCCTTGATTTAAAACATCCGTCCCAACTATCTTTCTCGTAAGAGGAATTAATGAAAGAACCGATCTGAAGAATCTCCTTTCGACGCAAAGAGCAATATTTTTATGTAATCTCGAAATTGTGATGTTCGAACATGTTCGTGGCTGTGTATATTATAGCGTATATATATGTGTGTCGGAAATCTTCTATGCATATGCCGCACCTGACATCATCATTCCAGTGATATATTGGGAGTAGCATACTGGTACTCGATGAAAAAATAATACAAAGATGATATAACGGAGTCACAAGCAATATTGGAAACGTGAAAAACGAATTCTTGCTTCGTGCGCGTTTCCTTATTGAGAACCGTCTGCTCCGATCTAGAACTGTCTGCTCCGATTCTGTTACATACAACGCAAGTTTACGACGGCGCGGTCGACTAATGCTCGCGGAGTAGTTAAACTTTGCCAATTACACAAGTCGAAACTTTCTATGTGTGTTTAAAGCCGCACGACTGTCGTTTCCTTCTTTCGACACGTGCTAAATTCTCATAGATTAACGTTTGTCATGCAATGCAAATGTAAGTAATACTACGTAACGAAACGATACATTTTTAGTGTACGCTGTGCATGAACAAGTTACGATTATCACTCATTCAACCGAATTAATTTTAACCTTTAACTTTTAACCTGTTTTCATTTCGCTCTGCATACTTTAATATGTAGTAGCGATTGCTTGAAAAATATAAATATAGCTGCCCGCAATAATAGTTTTAATTTTGTTGCCTCTATGTATTTCATTATTTCTAATCTAATATATTTATTTGCAATATTAACTACGTAGATACGTAAAACTACATTTCTGTGCTCGTTTTACATTTCTGGTTGAATAAATGACTATGCTTTTGCACGTACGCGTATTAACAAACATGCGAAACCGCCCGGTATAGCGGTTGGCTCATGAAAAATAAATGCCATTGCCATATTGATGATCAGACATACGAAACGATTCTATATACCCATATCGTCTCTATTAAGTAGAAAAAATGAGATCATATCGAATGTTCCTTAATATAGTGAAGGCCATTTATGTTTAATATCGTGTATGGAAAATTAAACTATAATCCACGGAATACGATATTACCATTCTAAATGGAAAAGGAAAAAATCAGAATTTAAACATTCAATGTAATATCTCGGTTTCTCTGAATTTTCATTTCTCTCCTTGTATAACAGTATAACACAATTTATTGTATCACGCAGCATATGATTGTTGTTATTCTCTTTTTCTTATAAAATTTACCTGGAGACGCTGCGGGCCAAATGAAGGGCCGAGGTGGGCGCAAGGGAATCCCTTCGGTCGCACCTGCATCTATACTGATGCGACTGCCTAGACGACCGGTATGTCGGCTGCGCCTGCAATTGCGACTGCTGCACCTGCGGCTGCTGGAGCTGCGGCTGCGGCTGCGGCTGCTGTTGCTGCTGCGGCTGTTGCTGCTGTTGCTGCTGAATTTGTGGCGGCGGCGGTGGCTGCGGCTCGCCGTCCAGCCGGCAGTGAAGCTCGATGTCCGGTACCGATCTGGTAGCCGGATCCTCGTTGGTGCCGCTCTCCTCGGAGCCGCCGAGCCCGGAAACGGACAGTTGCGGCGAGGCGACCAGGAAAGTTGCCCGATCCTGCCGCGTGAGCACCGGCTTGCCCTGAGACGCCGCGGCCACCACGACCGGCGGTGGCGGCGGCTTGCCCAGCAGAGCCGCCGTCTCCTCGTTACTCCCATAATCGGTACCGGCACCACCTTCCTGCCCAACCGCGTTGCCGTTCGTGTTCATCTCGTGCCGGCTAGTAGTCCGCTGCTATGTTACGTTGCCATCCCCTGGAACGAGAAAGAATCAAGAAACTATTTAGCGACAAGATTCTCGGCAAATCCAGGTTCTAAAAAAACGTCGTACATGCAAAATGGGACTTGTATATCTCATAGGCTCAATTTATAACGTTGACCTGATCCACAAGCCCAAGAACGATGCCAAAATTTTATACAAATAATTTACTCTTCAAATTTTAATCTTAATCCCTTTCGGCTTGATCTAATTTTATTCAAACTTAAAGAGAGGAAAGAAAAGAGAAAGAAAGAGAAAAGAGAAAATTTAATTTACTACTCTCTAAATCGAAATCAAAATTCACTGAAATTTCACTGATTTCAGTGCTATTCTTATAACTATATCAATCAGTGAAATATGTACTGTCTCTCAATGATAATACACTGATTCTGATTAGTAAAAGTATTCCCCTCTTAATCAAAATCGCTGAGAAACAGTAATACTCACTAATAATCACAGTTATAAGTATAGCACTGCAAATCAGTGAATAATACACTAATTCCTATTTAGAGAGTAACTTTTCTAAGATTGCGTCTACTTTACAAATCTCTGTTTGGTTCATTCGCCTCGTCGCTCCATTTCCAAACTGCAAAATTGGGGATTCGAAGGACAGAGAACGTATATACATTGGCGGAATCAGTGGCAAGGCACGAGTTTGAAAGATCTACGTGAATCAGTTTGCCGCTGAGCGGTAGTCATGGTAAATTTCGAGTATCACTTTCCAAAAGTGCTTCGCAAGTATTGACCGCAAACGCGATCGTACTCAGCATGGTTTGTGGCCTTTCGAGATTTCCGGTGCGAGATGTATCGGCCACGGCCCACCGCAAGATTTACCAAGCCAGATATCGTCGACCGTTTAGGTCACTGACAAGTCTCGTACATACGTTATTATATATAAAGAGAAATTCATTTGAAACGTTCTATGCCTGGTAAAATGTAAGATGCGATTGGTATAATAAATGGCATCATGATTGTTCATTTACAATGATCGTTGCTAGTCGAATCCGGATGAATATGAATTAAAGATGCGAGAAGAGCAAATAAAATCAATACATAATTAATATTGAATACATAATTAATATTGAATCAATACATAATAAATATTGGATTTCATTTTGGTAAAAATTTTATGTCCATTGCTGGAAATGCGAAGAAGTTCATGGCTCTGCATACAATTTTCATTGAAAAATAACAAATGCCGCAAATTGTCCAAAAAATAAAACAAAGTTGCTTACTTAAATTTCTTCAGCTCTCTAACCTTATGTGAACAGGCCCATTTGGACACTTCTTCTTTTATTTTGTAAATTGTTCGCTCGATTTTCATGAAATTTGGTCTGTGGGGTAATTTGATAATGCTTTATTCGAATCTAAAGTAAAAAAAAAAATCCAAAATGATGAGCTGTAATACAGCGGCCAGAATTTCAAAAAAATAATGTAATTTTTTATATTTGCATTCTTGTTCAGGATGAACTAAAATGGAGGATGAGTCAAACGTTCAATATATTATACAATATATTATACACGAAATAAACGTTTGTCATTAATTTAAATTGCGTATTAATATCAGTGTTTAACTCGTATTAACTTTTCTTCTATTGTTTTTTTTAACTTGAGCATTCTATTTAACATTGTTTTAATTTGATTCGTAAAATTCAACTTTTAGGCAACTTTAACATTGTTAAGTAACACAAAGGATTTTATGCGTTTGAGGAGCACGCAGGGAAGTTTATGTTAAGTTTACGTTTTTTTTTACATTCAATTTTACTTACTGAATTTAAAAATCATAATTAAATAGTCTTAGTATTTTGGACAAGTTTTTGGACACATTTTAAACAGAAGAAAACAATGATTGATTATATCAGTTTGTCAAGTCATGTCAGTGAATTTCTTTTAATATATATTTTTAAAATCGTGGCTTTTCTTGAACTAAAAAATAAATAAGTGTAGTGAAGACTGTTATTAATAAACTATAGCGTAGCTTTATGAATACTATGTAATGGATTAATAGGGAATAGTGAACCGATGTGTGAGCGTACACAAACGCAAGCTCATGCTTTGAAAGGATTGTTGCATCTGCAATCTGAAAACCAACGAGTTACTCTCGCTTTCTTATCTTCCAAAACATCAACTTCAAAAGAAACGCGTTTTTTTTTTCGACATTGGTCACGTTATCAATTTTTAAAACAATTGTTCTCGTTTATAATCTAATTATCCAATATATAGTAATCCACTTCATAAGTGCTAGGCAATAATAGCTTACACTACATTTATTTATTGTAAGTATAAAAGCAAATTTTAATAAAAATATATTGAGAGAAATTCGCTGACATAGCAATCTGATATAATCATTGTTTTTTTTGTTTTTTTTTTTTGTTTAAAATGTGTCCCAAAATTTTTCCTGGATATTAAGTTTATTTTGACTATAAATTTTTTATTCAAATTTTTTTAGTCAAAATAGTTTTAGTATCCAGGATTCTGATTCAGTAAATAAAATTAAATATAAAAATCGAGAACTTAACGATTTCTGCATATTCGTCCAAAACGCATAAATTCTTTTCCAGCATTATTTGAAGTTTATCTGTGCTCTACGCAACAGCAATTGATTTCCACTCTGATTTTGAGTCTTGTGCCACAAGTTTCACCTCTTTGAACTTCGACATTTTAAGATCACATTCAAATTTAGCGATTTCAGAAGAATCCCTTAAACCATCCCCCCTAAAACCTTTCACGATAATCAAATTATTTTTTCAAATTTAGTCCGCCATATTAGAATTTTAAATTTAAGACTTCTGAGGCAAGAATCGAATTCAGTGATCCCAAAAATCCTTATAAAACACAGTCTTTTATTATTTTGTTAGAAAGCTCCCGTCCTCAAAGTACTCAAAGGATTAATGACAAAATTTGCAGCTTCCAAAACGTTATTACAACAACGTCACCTATTTTATGGTTGATTCAATTTTATATTCGGCTACTTGCGCTAATTCGAGCAAATCATTATCGTAGATATACTTTTTGTAGAATACTTTTTGTACAAAGAAAATTTCGTTTTTTCAACAGCCGCAAAAATTGGATATCGTGTCGCGCCGTTAGTGGAGTAATTTCGTAACGGAACGCGATCGCATAAAAACCGCATTAGTACAATTAAGCGATCGCTAAGTATATAAAGCAAACGATTGTACAAGCAAGATTACGACCGGCATTAAGAGCGATTAAAAAGGAGAAACCGCCTCTATTAGGTCATTTCTCGTAGGTTCGCTATTGCGAAGATTTAACGACCGACATCTTTCTCAAATTAATTTGATACATTATCACGAGATTCTTCTATTTAGCAGAAAAAGATTGGAATCTCGTAATGTAAGCCAAGATAATTTCAAATTAATCAGAAATAAAAAATACATTGGAAGATCCGTATAACTTTTACTCTTTTTATATAAATAAAATAATCATAAATTTGTATTTCATGTAATACAATTGCATATTTAAGATTAAATACGTTTAAATAAACTTTTGTTTTTTGATGTAAAGATTTTGACTAGTAATGATTAATATTGTTAATAAAAGATATAAGCATCCAATTTCTATCCTGTGTTTCAAATAAGAAATTCTTTTTCCTTTCTTTACTATGTTTTCTTTATACTATGTTTACCTCATCAATAACAAGATGAATAAAGAAATTGAAGTGTTGCGAAGTGAATGTGACAATGTCGCGTTTATCATTCCAGATACATAATACGTTTACGTATCTTTCATATAAACGCAAGATAAGAAAACAGGCAGCCGGTGTCTAGTATACGCGAAGAAAGGAAGAAAAGTTTACGGTCGCCTTGGAAAATAGTGTCCCCGGAAGCGACACGATATTGCTCGTATACGAAAGTTACTTGGGCGACGCCTCCGCAAAATACGGGATAAGAAACTACGCATACTCGCGTGAGCCGACGAAGCTTATGCACGCTCACCTTCGTACGTTCAATTTTTCAGCAGCCTCGCCCTCGAACACCACTCGACCTCTCGTTCGTTATTTCATATTCCCAAGAGCTCACATTCCGCGCGCCGGGAGCTGCGGAGTAATTTTTCGCCGTCGAAAATACAGGTGAACTCGTCATTTCTTGAAAAGCAAGGCGAGAGATGAATGCCGACGTCACTAGAATTCCTTCCCCGTTTTACCATTGCACCTTCATCGTTTTCGCCGATCGAAAATGAAAAATAAAGAAATAAATCGCTGCGTTAGTAAAGTGACACAAATAAAAAAATTAGAATTTTAAAAAAGTAATGAAAGGAATTGACTCTAAAGACCTTAAATTCACGACATAGTTTTAAAGAATACATTATAATTAAAAATATAAGAAATAGAAAGTAAAGTTACGCATATTCACTATCCTAATTAAACGTTGCTCCAATTCAGAATTTAAAAAATACTCTACTGAAAAGTTGCTAATTTTGAGATGTATCATTTTTCTATGAATAGTATGAGATGTAAAGAAGACCGGGGTTGGTTGTAATACGGGATTGGTTGTCAAAAAGCTTATAACTCAATCAATATAGATCAGAAAATTCTCTTCTTTATAGAAAACTGCTGTAGAATGCTGATATAATATTAATTTGTAGTGTAAATTGGTTTACGCTAATAGCATCGCATATATTGCTTACAACAATTTTTAAGAAAATAAAGTTGGCGAATAAATTTTTCTGATCTTCTATTTTGTTTCTTTGTTAGTTTTTGTCATTACTAATCGCGATTTCACTGTAGAATCAATCGTAGAAAATAGCATGTCTTAGATAAATCTTGCTGTAATTGGTTAATCATTATTGTAACAAAATTTGTGAATGTAATCTCTTTTATTAAAAAAACGGCCATGTGAAGTAGATTGTCCTCTACTAAATGTCTCTCTACTTATTCTTCGAAAAAGTCGCGTTTTCTATCTGGCAATACTGGCTTGAACAGTCGTTCAGAGGTTACATGAGGTTAAATCACAATTATGGTACGAAAACAAGAGAGGAAGATAGATGGAGGTAAAACTTCGCCAGATATTTTGAAAGCCAGAACAGTGAAAATACATAATTTATCTATCCGACAAGCCACGTTAGAATTAATATGAATTACCGTGCATTAAGTCGTTATCACAAGAAGATCCCTGAATATAACTACTAATCTTGGAACGCGTGACAATCAACTTTGAATATGGGATTAATTGTCACATTTTCACAGTTTTATTTAAAATTAACTTATTTGATGATGTTCAAAAGTAATATTTTTTTAAATACTTAACGGATGTGTTACAACGTATATAGTGTTTCAAAATCTTACATCAATTTTTTTATTTTAAAAATCATTAAAGTTGTCATCATAAAATCTGACAATCGGTCTCCCCTACGATAATGCACTCTCGCAGTACAATATAAATTGCATCTAATCGAGCATGAAATGGCACAGAGACAGATCAAGATGTAACATGGACACGTGAAATTCACATTTGCATTTATCAGTCTTACGCCAACATACATCAAGATAAACTGTTAAAAGATTAGTGAGTATTACTTAGCATATTAATTCAGTAACATCCCGTTCAAGCAATATCCGTAATTCCTGCCAACACTTCGACCGAAAACTAGCGAGTCTTGCCCCTCCCATTGCGCTAAAAGTATAAATCCTCAGGTCTCAGGAGGATAAGCGTGAATAATTAAAATGGGTAAGTGGATCACGATGACTTGCACTATGTTCACGTACATGTGAGGTAGTCATGCAATCCGAGGGTTAAATAAATTTCCGCGCATCACATGAAGCGAGTACAAGGGCATGCACTTTCCCTCGTGGCCCTCGCGACACGTCGAATAGATAGGTGGTTGATCTTAGCACGCGAATGCGCGCACAACGTCGCTCCACACGTTCCGATTCTCTGTGGAATGGAGTGACTTTATGGATGCGATCACGACGTCGCTTGCGAGCTCGTTAGGGTCGCTCCCCGAGCTCGTAATTAGAGAGCGAGGAGTATGCACTTTGCAATTTATACGCCGACGGTCGATGGTCGCGACTGTTAACGAGATGGAATTCGTAACGCTGGCTGAGCCTTTTCATTTCGACTGCATTTATTGCATGATATATATGTATAGCGGGAAAGAGCTTAAATTTAAAAAAAGAAGGAAAAAAGAGATTGAGAAAAAAAGCGTGAAATATAAACATTATTTTACATAAATGCATATAAAGGCTAACTATCATCGACTGTCTACATCGGAAAATCGGTATCAATTTAACATTGACCCAAGTTAAATGAAGGTCATTTGATCGGCCTTTTTCACTTTGGGTAATCAGCCACGCATCAATAGCGCGGGATTTCCTTCGGACCCTTGACATTCAGCTTTTAAAATCCATTCTATAAAAATCTTATTTAATAATTTAATCTTCCTTTTATACACACCTTCTAAATTTTCACTCGTTCACCTTCACATCTTACAGCTCTCGTAATCCTCAGAGGATCAACGATTGCTGATATGGCGATTTGGCATCGGTCGAACATTGCGCGCCAACAACGCAGTTTGCTTTATGCTAGAATACCTGGTGGCGTTGGATAGTTTCTAATCGGGACAAACTTTGTCGTCATCGTCGTTGTACGGCGCGGAAGGAAGCGACGTCTGCGACGTTGACAGTGACCGACGCCATGTGTGTTATATTATCGTGAAAATACGAACCTTTGGACCGTGTGCACAATGACAGGCAATAAATAACGAGCTATAGGGTAGGCTTAGCTATCGACAAACTTAGAATGTGTGAACCCGTTTATACATCGCGTTTACACGCTAGAAGATTCACAGAAAGAAAGATTTTGCTGAAGTATCTAAAAATGTAGGTACACAGATCTAAAAATAATTTTGTTAGAATAATTAGGAATCTCAAGTAGCTTTGCAATACTGCAGAAAGTTTGGACGTTTCCGTTTGCGTTCTACATAATTATTTTGACAATTTAAAATTATTTTTAGATCTGTATTTAATTAAACTTTTAGATACTTTAACAAAACTGTTCTTTCCATATTGAATTCTCATTTCGAGATAACCCCGTATAATCATTGTGAAACATATAAATTTTTCAACTGGATAACATTTCCTTGCATCTTTTAATTGCAGATTTTGAGTTGTTGAAATGTATTAATCTTATTTATCACGGCTGGAAAAATCATGATTTTTTTTAAATATCAAAAAAATCGGATTTTTTAAATCAGATTTTTTTTTATTTAAATTAGATTTATTATTTAAGTTAATTATTTTTAGTAGTAAGAAAATAATTAAATTTTATTACAAAATAATAAACATGTTGTTTTTTACTAAGTTTACTAAACTAACTTTAATTTGTTGTGAATAATCAGTGATTTCAAACACTATAGGATTCAAAATAGTCAAGTGAAAATCGTTAATTTTAAATTAATTTTTATCAATAACTTTTATGAATAAAATAAAACTTATTTTTTAATGAATATATTTGAATACTTATGTAAATGTAAATGTATGTCGTATATCAATTATATTGCGTTTCCTTACTTACGACATATGTTTATGTTTGATCTTTGTGCGTTAACCTGTGACTACGACTTACGTTATGACTTTGTCGGAAATATGACAATCTTTGTGCTCAGGCTCTAAACGACTTTAATGAGGAGTAAAAAATTTTTGTCTAAATTAGAAGAATGTAACTGTCAACTTATTTGTATGAAGTCTATATAACTGTTTAATATAATTGGGATTTAACTATGAAATAGTTTACGTTAATGAATAGTTCAGTATTAATGTACATAATAGTAGAAAAAACTATTTTATAATTGCTATTTGACAATTGCATAAGGTACACCTATGTGTACCTTAATTCTACAGATGAAACTTGATTGTCACCTATATAGTTGCTATTATTATGTTTTTTTTCTTAGTGCAGAAAAGAGGAAATTAAATTTTTCGTAATATTAATATTTCCAAAACATATTTTACATAAATAAGATTAATATATTTCAACAACGCAAAACCTGCATTAAAAGATGCAAAGAAATGTTATCCAGTTGAAAAATTTATATGTTCCACAATGATACGGCGTTATCTCGAAATGAGAATTCAATGTGAAAAGAACAGTTTTGTGGAAATATCTAAAATTTAATTAGATACAGATCTGAAAATAATTTTGTTAGATTGTCAAAATAATTATGTAGAACGCAAACGGAAACGTCAAAACTTTCTGCAGCATTGCAAACCTACTGGAAGAATGTAACTGTCATAACTTATTTGTATGAAGTTATATATGGACTATACAATTGTGTAATATAATTAAAATGTAACTATGAATGGAATTCTATTTCTCGTAAATAGAAAACCACACAAGATAGGATAAGAGGTGCAGCGTTATGAAATTTTATGAAACTTATACGTATCTCATATTAAGGCGATTTAATATTAATGATTACATGAAATTAATATTATTATATTTTTTAGTTCATAACTTATTTATTTCGTATTGCAATTATAACACATAGTTGAGGCGCTATTTGTCTTTAAATTTATAATTGCTGGTTACTATTTTTTTTTTCTGAGCGTGATCGTTCCCGATTAAAAAATGATCGACGATATTCTCGTTAAGAAGAAGGAAAAAGCGTTATAAAGAATGTTCTCCTGCTCGCGAATGAAACACGCTTATCGCAAACACTTCGTAAATGTCGTTTGTATCGTATCGCGCGACAAAAAATTGCGAACGTTTTGCGTTTTTCTTTATGGGTCGCGAGCGTATCTAGCGACATCGTGTCACGCGATGTTATGCAATGGAAAGAGGCTCGCGATAAATTAGCTAAGTCTTAAACTATCCGAGCCGTCGGCCGTCATCGATTTCTCCGCGAAATTAACCATCAGAAATTGGAGCGTCAATCGTACATGCATATCCTCCCGCCGCGTGGTTAGACAACGAATCTTGCCGGCGCGCCAAACAACATAACGTAAACGAAGCCGTGCATTTCGTCGAAGTTATGACGGATAATTGACGGCCGACTGCTACATTTTATGCGTCCTTTACCGTGGCCATTTCGAATTATGTGTTTTAGCTCGCATGCCGATTATAGTAGATCCAAGTATAGTGCCTTCTACAAGACCAGAATTCTCATCAGTTGACTCCGCGAGTTTCTAAAAATCTGAGTCTTTCGAATTTTTAGTGCGCGACACAGTGGTGTCTTCTTAGAGATTTATTCTAGATTTATCAATAACATTGTTCATATCAAATTAGAAATAAGATGAAACTGAAAGTAATTAAATACTCGCGGATAAATGAGATAATGACTTTGGGGATCAATAAAGACGATTTAAAAAAGAGTTGACGAAAAAAAAATGGCTTGATTTAATTATCTTTCCTTGTTAGTTAAAGGATTAGTTAGTTTCGAGATGAAGATTCTGACTCACATCTTTGCATTTAGCATTACGTAAATTTTGATGAACGTCTCAAGTATTCAGACTGGTTCAGAAATCTCACGAACCTATTTTGAAGAACACTAAAGTTTCCGAGGTGATAAAAATTTTAATTTGGATCGACAATTTTGAATTCTAGAGTTCTAGCTAGAACCTCAGTGAAGTTACTCAAACTCAAGAGTTAATAGGATTCAGAAACGTGTTGCGCGTCTAAAGAGTTAGCAACTCGTTGAACATGTCACGCCCTAGTCATTAAAATCTTTAAACCAGAAGTGGCCATGAGAAACAGATGGAAACATCTGCCAAACGTTCCATCCTATATAGTCCATTTTAAATTTATAAACGTGATCCCGTCGAGTTTTAAAAAAATATTACTCTTCATTTCAAATATGTGATTTGATTATATTGAGACCGTTAACTGTGATTATTTATCATTAGTTTACGTTTATTCCAAGAAAATCTGGAAGGAATCAAATCATAAAGCGTTCGGGTTAAAATAGCACGCCGCAAGAAAGTACGCCGCATTTAAATCGAATGACAAATCGAAGGGATCATTATTATTCATGGAGTTTCAGTTGGAAATTTCTTGCCTGTTTATTCCCGTCGACACTCATTAGCGCGTGTTTACGTTATTCATGTGCCATCGCGCGTGATTACGATCGCAGCTTCTCCGAGTTCATTCGAGCCGTCCCTTAATCCGCGACAATTGGATCTTCCAGGATTCGATATGATTCGCTCAGCAAATCTCTATCTGTCGTATTGTCAATAAATTTGTATTCCTCCGGTGTATTGTATTCATAATTTCACAATGTTGTTTTTTATCATTTGAAATTATTCCCCGAAGATCTTCGGAAAGTTTCGCGACAATAAAAAGAAGGAGAATGTTCTAATTTGCATGTCATTAATTATAAGATAAAATCCTGTTTTCTTTTCATTGTACTCTGTATTTCATTGTTATTCATGGTTTTAGACATCTGAGACACAGGAATTGAAAATCTGGAAATTCTATTTTTCCGAAATCCTAATAAAAAAATATACTTTCTTCTTCATTTCTAAATACGATTTTGTGCAATTTAAAAATTTGTCACAAGTACTCTTCTTTAACAAATTACGTTAATATTCAGAGGTAGAAATACTCTTCAAGGAATGTGCTACTTTAATTAAATGTATATCATATAACATCTTGTTAAGGTTTCAGAGCGGCCTCAGAGAAAGTATCACTTACGGAGCGTGACATCACAAAGGTGCACTTCACGCTCCATAAGTAGGGGTTTCTATCGTTAAAAAAGACAATAAAATTACAAGGCGATAAATCTCATTCAATAGAATGACAAAAAACTGCGCGTTATTAGCTTGCAACGTGCATTTCAAAATTTTTAAAAACAGATTAATAGACCGATGACTCCGATAAGGATTATTCTCTTTTCTTATTTCAATTTAAAATCGTAAATTTTAAATATCTAAACATTCAGATTTTATATATTAGATTCCTAAATAGCCTATTTATTATATAAATTAAATTAAATATTTAATATAAATTGAATTAGTTTCTTTCAAATATTAAATTCTTTATATACATCAACTCTTAAATTCCATATCTGCTTCCATCTTAATATTCGATGCATACATTTTAATTTTCATAAATCTTCTTTAAAGCCATCAATCGACATCGAAAAGCTTATCGATTTGCTTGGCCCCGTTACCGGCCAATTTGTTTGCTAATGAGTCACACGATCATTGCAGCCGCAAGGACTCTCGCCTCGAAACATACCACCGCAAGGACCAATATTCTAGAGTTTGTCAATATTGACCGCAGGATCGCGTAAGAGGCCGCGCCGTCGGGATTGGTCGGCCTT
The DNA here is from genome assembly GCA_037157785.1 of Cephalotes varians. Lineage (NCBI taxonomy): Eukaryota > Metazoa > Arthropoda > Insecta > Hymenoptera > Formicidae > Cephalotes > Cephalotes varians. The sequence continues at coordinate 153,596 of JANQDE010000185.1, forward strand.
ATTTTTCAAGCCGCTCCTCTCGAGGTTTAGTCGTATGCGCTCAGTGTCTCGTCTTGTCACGGCACGTACTCAGCGAGGGCGAAAGTGCGGAGGGTGAATCAAGGGCTTGCAAGAGAAAAAGCGAGGGAAGGGTGGAGGACCGGCCGAGTGCCCTTCCTGAGCGCGCGAAGAAGTAGAAACTCTTGCCGACCCGGCGATCTTGACACAGGAGAGCGCTAGGTCGCGCAATGGCGGAGTTATTTGCGCGCTTTGTACACGGGTGTCCTTAGAAATTACGAGACTTTTCGTTCCGTCTCCCGGAACGCGACGAATGCTTTAAATCGCGAATGATCTTTCGGCTGCGATAGCAAAGTGTTTCCCCGCCTCTTGGAGGGAATTTCTCGCGACGACAACGAAAGTCTGCTAAATCATTCAGCACTCACGTACTTGACATCTCGAATATTTTATTCTGCAAATAAAAGATTTGTTCTTTCTTTTGCAGAGACAGAGAGAGAGAGAATTTTTTAAATTCTTAATTAGATCAATTAGGTTAATTAAATTTAAATAATATTTAGAATTTATTTGTATTATTCGCATTATTCGGCTGAGTTAAATAGAATTAAATTAATATAAAATTTTATGAATTCAGTTCGAACGTGAATAAGAAGCAATTGAATCGCATGAAAGTTCGCGAAATTCAGAGCACCTCTTGACCTATTAGATTTTATTATTTGTGATTAATATAACTAATAATTAAAAATTAACGATATAAAAAAATGAAAAGTAGTTGGTCCAATAAAGAAGAGCTAATGGAAGCGGAATTTTTATTGATGACATAGATCAGAAAACTTTTTATGCTTGCAACTCTTTTTTGTAGATAGAAATTTGACGTAATTCAATTTTTTTACCATACATATAAATAAAGAATAATATAGAATAGAATAATAAGATAATTATAATTTAAAAAATTGTTTTAATTTATATATATGAAAAAATTAATATTTTTAAGTATTTTAATACATATAGCTTTGACATATTAAAATATAAATTGCATATTAGAATAGACAACATTTTTGCGATCCCTAGTAACTTTTATACGATCTTTCAAGGGGTTCATAGCTTGCGCACCACTGACATAAAATGTTGAAAATTATCAGGCCAAAGCACTTGTATGAACGTAATCGCCAAATTTGACCTGACGAAGTCGCGCAAAACGAATCAATGTTCGCCACACCAAGCGGATAAAAACGACATCTTTCCTTCATTTGATTCAATTTTTTCCAAGCTATCTTCGTCTTACCTAACTCATTTGAATGCAGCAGGGTAGAACATGGCGAAATAATCGAGCGGATTAATGTCCGGGTCGATTCTCATTTAGCCGAGAATATCCGACTTTAATAAAAGCCAAATGGCACATGTAGGAAACTTTTGTCAGTCGCTCTCAGTAAGCCGTTATCATTAGCTCGCGAGCGAAATCTGAAATCGCGACCGAGCACGTCGGGGAAATTGAATATCGCGTCAGCCGAAGTACGTTATTTTTAAAACCTGATCTTGCAAATGAAGAGAGCGAACGAAGAATCAGCAAAACTGACAAGATTAACACTAATCGATATATACTATAAGTAAGCAGAAAATATTTTGAAGCAGTTCTTGAATGAAAGGCAAGTAAAGTTAATCAGTTACGATGCCAATCATCTTGACGTTTAAATCCGTCCAAACGCAAAAAGCTATTTAATCTACCGTATCCGCCGTTAGTCAATTAATTTAAAAGTCGAATTTAAACTGGGGGGAGGAATTTAGTATCTCAACATTTTCGTCTGGAAATGAAGACAAAATTGAATATTGCGCTCTCTTTACGCGGGGCAACTGCTCGTACCGATGCCTCGCAAACCACGTCAGCCACGTCACACTATTTCGGGAGCACTCAGACGTGATGCCTTTAAATAACTATGGACGCCAACTGACGCAGGAACTGACACTGCTTAACGATAAGCGACACATCGGTTCGTCCGACGATTCGTTCAAAGCTTTAACGCGACCGATTCAGGTTCGGATCCTTGCGTTCATCTCGAATGTAAGGAATAAGAGAAATGTTCGACATTCAAGAATTAGAGTTTTTCTCTAGCTCTCTAAGTCTACGCTCTCGCGAAATTTTATCTATGCATCTTCGGATCTTCGCTGTCACGTTTCCGAATTTTCGGAAAATCCTTGAGTCATAAATTTTTTAAAACTGTATTTAGAGTTTCTTTTAGATTTTCTCTTGATCTACAAATCTTTCAACCGTTGTTGTACATGAAAAAAAAGATTAATTGCAAAAGCAAAAATCTACGTATAGCTAAATTTGTAACATATATGAATACCTAAAACTTTAGTAGCGTAGTCAATTTTAATTAACTAGGGTAAAGGCAGCGAATATGAGATATCAATTTTTAAATTAATATTACTCTGATACAAATGCATATTTAGACTTCTAATAAACGCAGAACTCTTGAGCAACATGTTAGCTATAACATCCAATAAATGAAAGTCTCCGAAATTTAAGTATTTACAAAAAAGTAAAAAGTGAGAAAATGAGGGGAGTAAAAAAAGGGATACAATATGGAATACCGGTCAAATTTGAGGAACAGTAATAAATAACACAAAAAATGAAATGTAAATTTGTTTCTTTTTTTATGTAAATTGATCGAAACACAGTTGAAAATCATATCTTTAGTGTATAATGTAGCACATAGAAAATAAAATGACATCATGAACATGGACAATAAAATCAAATCCTAATTCGTTAAATTGTAAATATGTAAAATAAACATTAACATCAAAAATATTTTTTATTATTTATAACAAGAACAAACGTTATATGCTCTATTTTTTATTCCATACTAATTTAATTATTCCATATTTTATTTTTTATTAATTTAATTATTCCAATAATTTAATTATTACCAACACGTAATATAACACACAAACTCTTCCCGTTTCAATAGAGAGTTACAAATCACAATTAAATGGCACAATATTATTCATGCAACATTATTAAAAGCGTTTATGTAATATAAACATTAAATAACTACATTCAGTTGTAAGAACACTTTCTAAAATAGTGTTATTAGATTTCCAGACGCAATAAAAATAAATTAATGCTTATATTAGAAAAATTCATTGTCGCATCAAGTTCATTGTTTGATATGACACGTTTAACAACAATTGCAATAACTTCCAGTAATTACCACTAGAATGCAATGCTTTGTTTAAAAAATAAGCCTCTATTCCATATTAGTAACATATTCCATATTCGCTGCCTTTACCCTATAGGCATAGGTTATAGGTAAGAGTCACAAAAATTTACAGGACACTTTAATGAATGATTACAGTTGAACGCGTTGTATCGATTATCTAATGCATATAATTTCATTATGGGAGACACAAGTTTTGGTGTTTCTGATACAATATTTTGATATTTTTAATATGATATTTTAGTACATTTAATTATATTAACATTTTAGCACATATAACTTCCAGAAATATCAAATCCCTAAATTAACTTTTATACAAAATCAAAAATTATACTGTCAAAATAAATCTCATTTATTTTCGTTTTCAAACCCTTTTGGATATTTGCTTTCAAGGAATCATTTCATTAGAATATGAGTGAAAAATCTCATAATTTTTTCTCATAATGTGAGTGAAAAATCTCATAATTTAAAAGTTGCGCCTTTTATTCTATCCTGTATGGTTTTTTACTTAAGAAACTCCGTCGCGTCCATCTGGCGGTGATGCTGTGTATTGCTCGCGGGTGAACGACTCTAGTTCAGTTTAAGTTGTGATTCATATATTTTTATTGCGTAGTTAAATCTGTTAGCTCAAATAACAAACTTTTAGTTCTTAATTGATGTGATCATAGCGGATAAGTATATTTTGCTAAGAAACTGATGTAGTAGCAACAGTGGCAAATTCTGTAGCAACATACATAGTTTCAGACCATGATTAGCGAAAATTTCTGTTTCCATATAAACAGATTTTATAATTAAAAAATGAATCGAGAGATCCATGCGTGCTCCTTTGATTGTTTATAATTGTTTATCTGAAAATACGTCAGTTGCTCGAGACAGTCTTTAACATACATGAACGTTTCATTAAGCCAATTCAAAGGTTTGAGAAACCCTTAGGTCTTGTATACTGTGATAAATTAGTTGCGTGTGTCTATGGAGAACATAATGCATCGAGAAAGCATACGTTATCGCAACGCGTACCTCATACAGAATGATCGATCGCGTGGAAGTCGTAACATACAGTGTATACATTAGGCTTGCCTGACTAATTAATATACTGAGAATTTTACTAGTTCGTCATGTCGAACCAGGTCATCTTACGCCATTCATTCTATAACGACGAGTCTTCCGACGTTCTTTTCTTTAATGGGAGATAAAAAAAAATATACATGTGCAAATAGAGATTATATCATATAATAAATTCTACGATATATGCGCGGAATGCCTGTACGATCTGTTAGCAGAAGGATTTTATTTTTGAGAAAGAACCCTTCTAAATAAAGATTCGTAAATTTTTCGTAAAAAAAGCAATTAAAACGCTCTTGTAATAATTTTTAATCGGATTTTCCATCTCAATAAAAGTTAATTATAGAATATCTAGATATTTTTGCCCAGTGTGCATTTTCATTTAACTGATTTTTCAGAAAAGTAAATCTTGCCTAACTAAATCAACAATTTTTTTCCGCAACGTCCGATTTAAGTAATGATTTCGCGAGTGATGCTGTAAAACAAATCGACACACAACTCATAATCTGATTTTCGTAATTCAGATTTACCGCCGAACAACGTTCATCGTTCGCCAAACGTCGGGTTTATAAATAGGAGGAGGGGTGCAAAGTTCCAAGAGTGCTTTATCATCCGGATCCTGGACCGGCGTGTAAAAATAGATGATCTTTCAACGGCGGTGCTTTCATACGCCGTTACGACGCTTCCATCATCGGATCGCTAAACGCATCGCGCCGGAACGCCATTTTCCGCCCGCGCGGGCGCGGATGGTACGGTCAGACGACGTATTGCGAGATGCATTTCTGTTCTCTGCTTGTTTCTCTCCCCATGATTCGTTCCACTGATAAAACTTCCGCGTCCCGAATAGTAACTTTTCTCCGATTTGTCATTCACCGCGTTTGCCCTTTATCCAAGAAAATTTCCGACAAATATTGATGAAAAACGCAAAGTTACTTAAAAATAAATTTCGCATCACAGTTAAAGAAATTCTGAAAGATATATAAGAGAAACACACTCAGAGAAAAAAAGTCATACCAGCAACTAGAAATTTGAGGACAAATAGCGCCTCAACTATATATTATAAAGTTGTAAAACAACAATAAGTAATACGAACTAAGAAAATGTAGTGATATAAACCATTTATAATAAATTGTTCAACAAACTACTAGAAAAATAGTCACATAATAATAATAATGTCTTTTTTCAAGTCATCTCAACAATAATTAATTAGTTATGCTTCACTTAAAAAAATATTTGTCTAAACTAAAAAAATGTAGTAGTCATCTTATTTGTATAAAGTTTATATAATTATGTAATGATAGTTGAGTCGCTATTTCACTATCAATTAACAGTTGACATATATTGTTACCGTTACTATATTTTTATAATATTTAATACTACTTTAGTTCTTGTTATCTTATCAAAGTGCCAGACACTTAAATTACAGAGTTGTTAAAAATATAGTTGTCACAACTATTTCGTTTTCTCTCAGTGCAACATTTAAATAATCTTTTACGTGAAATGTGTCATTCGATCTGTTTCATCAATTTTATAGTCCTGCTTGTTAAGAAAATATAGAAAGTGCTTTATAATGCACGCTTCTTTTATAATTATTAAAAATACTGATGTTAATCGAAAATTAGACTATTAGAATTATTCAATTACTTGTGTATCTATTATTTTTCAGGAGTAAACAATGGATTAAAATGAGAATAAAAAATGGAATCAATGGAATCTAAAAAATTCTCGAAGCGCGGAATAAACGTCGAAGATCTAACAGACATTTTTATTATCTGAATGTTTTCTAATACCGACAGAATATCTGTGCAATTTATATACTTTTACACACACACTGAGAGAAAGGTGTTTAGTATTTGTGACTATAATTACATGGTAAAGTAATTATGATTAGGAGCATCATTTTTATAGTTATAGTTTTATAGTTATAGTAAGAAAGTCAACTATATATTTCTTTCATGCCAACTATATATATTTTTTAGCAGAATTACTAATATAATTATTATTACTAACATTATAAAAGTAGTAACTATAAAAATGATGCTCCTAACCATAATTACTTTACCATGTAATTATAATCACAAATGCTAAACACTTTTCTCTCAATGCACATATACACACGAACGATCATTCGTAAAACCGAAGGCCGAAGGGCAAACTGTGAAAGAACGTGCGGATACGGAGGGCGAAATGCTCGAGTCAGGGGATTCGACGTTCCGCTATTCGCTCGGAAGACATCCATGCCCTTTGATTCCTTTAATTCGCGATAACCGTCTGCCACAATCCCGCGGCACGATCGCTCTTCTTTTCCGCTGCCGCACTCCGCGCCGGAAACGTATTTGCGCGGATCGCGCATTGTGCACACTTTGACCGACGCTCGTTTTTCCAGCTCGCCGAACGTACGCGCGAAAATGTTCCCACGGAAATAGAAAGCGAAAAGACTCCGGTGGAGGCAGGAAATTTATAGCTCTCCTTTCAGCCGGTTCCGCATATTCTGGGTAGTTCGCTGGAAAGTTTCGACTCCTTCTTCTCCCTTGAGACAGAGATATTTCTCTGAATGTACGCGTGCTCGTTACTCTTCAATGAAAATTTGATTATGTATCAGGAGTAGACGGCGATGATAAAATGGAGTGATCAGACAACTCACTCAAAATGTGATAAACGTGGGATAAACGATGTATAATATATTATAAAGCTCATTACAGTTTTACAATGATAGAATAACCAATTTTTGATTATTTTGATCAAGATTATTAATTATTATGATAATAGATAAATCGAGCTCATTATATTCAAACCAATATGGAAAGATCAAAGGCTAAAAAAGTACAATAAATATGTTTTAATAAAATAAAATGTGTAATTTTATTCAAATAGTTGAGTAAACGCGAATGTTTCGACTGTATTAAGTCTATTAACAAAACAATCAAAGTAATCACAAAAAATTTAATAACAAAATAAAAATAAATAGATTGACAAATAAAATATAACAGAGATTATATGATATGAAAACAAGCGAAAAATATAAATAAAATTAAATGAAATAAAATGAAATAAAATGAAATAAAATGAAATAAAATGAAAATAAACAAAAAATCAATAACAGATTGTGTCAAAAGTTAGAAATAATCGTGTTTAAAATGAAAGTGATAATATTTAAACGTCATTAAGTTACAATAAAAAGGTATAACAAATTAAGTCAACGATTAAAAGAGACTATTAAAAATACTATTTGAGAATAAATTACATATTTTATTTTATTAAAATATTCTTAATATACACATATACGAAAATAACGATTTGATGAGGGATCTAAAATTTTGCAGGATAAAAAATCAGATACAGATCAGAAAATAATTTGGTTAGACTATCAAAATAATTTTGTTGAAACATTAAAAATAATGAGCAATGCTGCAAAAAATTTTGATGTTCTAGCAATTATTTTAGCATTCTACATAATTATTTTGACATTAATTCAACAAAATTACTTTTCTGATCTGTATCGAGCTAAAATTTTAAATTTTTCGGCAAAACCGTTCTTTCCATTTTATGCTCGTTTTTTGTGTGTTGATCTTTACGTATTAATGATTATGATTTTTCAATAAATATAGTATTACCAGTATTGCTTTTATAAGATAAAATGATATAATAATGTAATTGTAATATAAATAATATAATATTAACAAACGTAAAAAATATATATTATAAATAATATTGATAAATATAATAATAAATGTAATAACATAAAGTTATATAATAAGATAAAATTATTGTGGCGCTACGATTATGCTGAGCTCTTCCGCATCTCTCGTCTAGAAATCGATTAAATCGAATGCACTCCACTTTCTAACCGAATTATTTCTAGCGAAGAAAAAGAGCATAGAGAAAAGAAGGCCACCTGTAATTTTCCGAGCGACGAGGGAAGTGCTATAAGAGGAATAACAATCAACGCATGAGAGGGAACTGAAAGTTCTTTCGCGAAGCCGGATTGAATACTATAGAATTAATGTAATGAAGCGGCCGACTCAATCGCCAGAGCTAAATCCAATCAAGGCTTCGCCGATCGATGAGGGAGAAAGCCTGTAAAGGATAGAAACCGGTCTCTAGCCTGCAATTGAGAATGGGCAATTGCAAGTGTATTCTATCGGTACGTTGCGCACAAACATGCCTAGTCAAAGCTCTACTTCCGCGACCAATAGGGGCTTTTTTTCAGCTCTCCGCCGCGTAATGAATCCCGCAGGTACTGAATACAATTAACTTTCTTCGTTACAGTCCTTTGAAGACACTGATTTATACTGCCTTTGCGTTACTCTATTTCGCTTCCTTTGTCTCGAATTGCACTACAATATAGATCAGTAGGATATTAAGCACGATCATGAAAATTTAGAGATTAAATCACTTGAAATTCGAACAATCCGTGCTTCATAAAAAATTTCGAAGATCCCGAATATTTAAAAGCTCAGAGATCAAAAAATATTTGAAGTTTAAAAGATTTTCCGAATAAAAAGAGTCCGAAATATCACAAGATATGATGAGTTTAAAATAGGAAGATTTGTATTATATATTTTGTCAGCTTTAAGCTCAACCCTGAAAGAGCAGATTTAATCAATTTAACTATAAATTATACATCCTTCGAAGAAATACTAAGAGTCGATGAGTAGAACGGTCGTTATCCCGCGGAAAAATAAAGTGCAAAATGAAGCCTCTTCGGCAAGAACCACGACGAGCTAGAACGCCATTTGTCAATTTCCACTCGCAGACAGGTGAAAAAAGGACGCGGACGAGAAAGAAAGCGACCAATGATTTATTTCGGAAATGCACGCGAAATCGTGTTCTTTCGAGGGTAGATTCCCGAACACTTCATTCACATATCTTTTTCTTGGTGAATTCACATGTTTTTGCTGAAGTTATTCGATTCTCTTTCGAAGGGGAGTCGCAGATATCTTGAATATTATCGATAACATGATGAAGTATATACAGTTTTTTGATTGAAAAAGTTCGCGTTTTTATTTATATTCAGAGTTATCGTATAAAACCTATCTACTTCAGTCCCAAGTAGTTTAAAAAATATCAAATTTTTTAAACTTTTTTTTAGTTACATAATTTATTTTTTAGAAACTTTTCTAAAAATAAATTTGCTCTACTTTTAATTACTTACGTCAGAGATTAAAACGTAAAAAATAATTATTTCGAAGAATTTAAAATTAAAAATTTTGGATTATATAGATTATAAAGAGAGAGAGAGAGAGAGAGAGAGAGAGAGAGAGAGAGAGAGAGAATAGATTTTTATATTTGCCATTTTTAATAATTTTGAAACCCTTAGCCGAAAATCCCTGCGCAAGACTTTATAGGATAAGACTCGAAAAAGGATTTTAAAAAGAAAGACACAGAGCCGAACGAGCTCCAAATGAAGACTACGTGCGCTGATGTCCCCAGAGGGTTCGATATATCGATCTTCATTTCCCGTCATCGAGAGGACAAGCAGAAAAGAGTAAAAAGGAGACTACAGTCGACGTTCAATGAGCCATAACATAAATCGAACAGATGTAAAAGCCGATTTACAATACGAACGGCGTGTTGCGGTATCGTTCGATCCTCTTCCTCTTTCCAACATTATCGCACCTTTATTTTGCGATCAGTTTGTTTTATCGCGGTCTCTCTATTTGGTGATCTCTTGTATTTAACAATCAATGGTCTCCTGTTTTTAAAATATAATTAAAAAATAATTCGAATAAGTAACGCTATGAATTTTATTTTTCTTTAAATAGTTGTTTTGACTGACAACATTTCAATACTACATTTTAATTTTCTTGAACATTGATTATTTATACTTTTATTCATTTAATCAAGCTTTTTTAAAATTCCGACGGATATTTGATAATAAATTAAAATTTAAACTTGTTAATTATTACAAATATGTTAGCCGTCCCTTTAGATGTAAATTAAGTTATTAAATATATGAATTGATTTGCCATTTATTGTATGTCGGATTTCGTCGGAGTGCACTAATAAATGGGTGGTTGTTAATTAACATATCGCTTTTATTTTTGCTTTCTTTGATTATTAATCGGCCGGCAACCGATATGAAATATTTAATGACCTGCGGATGACTGAAATTCAATCGCTGCCGCTTTATTTATGGCCGAATCGATATCGATTCGTAATTTTATGAGCTAAACTATTTAAGTCACCCGGGAAATATGAAACTAAGAAATTGTTGTACACAAAATAATGTAGTTTTCTTGGCATTATATCTTGGCATTATATATACAAGATAGCCGATGAACATTCGACAATGTTGAGAAGCCAAGCATTTAGGAATAAAAAGAGTTCAATGAGATTAAGGAGAGAGAGAGAGAGAGAGAGAGAGAGAGAGAGAGACTCAAGAGATTGAAAGATTGAAAAAAATCAAGAAAATCCTAAAGATTCAATCTTAACATTTTCGAATTTTAGACTAGATCCTAGTATTTCTGAATTTTCAAAATATTGTCTTCTAATTTAGCATAAAAATAGTCTAAATATTAGTCTCTCCCAAATATTAATATTTCAAGTAACAATCTATTGTAGCTCTGTATATATATATTCATATACAATCTGGGATTAAATAATTTAATTTAAGATGATTTGAAATAAGGGCTAACAAGCTAGTTCTCAATGCTAACATATATGTATATTTCAAGAAGCAAGATATAATTAATACAAAAATAAATAAATAAACGTTTTGATCCTGTAATTTAGTTATCTTCAGTGTGTCAAATTGTCAAAAAAAATAAACCTTAATGTCACATTAGCATAATGCCAACGAACCGAAATTAAATATACGCAAACCGAAATAACATTTATTCGCATACAAATAACGCTGATTTTCTTACTTGTCCGGATGTAAGTAATCTGAACTCATATCTACGACTAATGTGGTTCCGCAAATCGTGTATAAAAATTTTGTACCTGATGTTTTTAAAATTCTGTGTCTGTTCTCTCTTGGAAGGATGGTAAAAATTGCGCTGCTATTGTCTGACAAGTTCATATCCAAGTTATGAGAACGATGGGAGACAAATTTCAAAATGTTTATCAAATCTCATAATTTAATTAAATTCAAATTTAATTTTATTGTGTACTTACAAAATTATATTAAAGTATGCAAATATACAAAAAGGTGAGGCACCAGCTGCTGCTACAAAGTCTGCCAAAAAATATAAAATTGAATGAGATGATTATATGAACATATAATTATACTTAATTACAACAAAATATATCTGTACACTTGCGTACGTTCATCGCACACGAAAAAAGTACAAAAACATACAAAAACGGATGTTAGAAAATAATCAACAGGAAATGCACTTTGAGGATTAATTGTTACCTTATTTTTTAAGCACGCTCGAACCTTACTCTCTTAGTGCTCTCTCTCAAGACAATCACTGGCGATCCCTTCTATTTAATGGACTCTCACAATGCCAACTTAAAAATCTTCAGTTCTATCAATAAAATGCTTACACAAAGTATATATAATATGAACAGAAGAGGAGATAAAACAAAAGGCAGGTTGGCAACGTTGTTCAATGCAGATTAAACAGCAAAAAACGAAATCAACACTCATTGGACAAAATAAAATTGACCATTACGGCGAAAAGAAGAAGATTTGATGGAAGAAAATAACGAGTTAAAATATTTGATGGTAAATGTAAAAAAAGACGGTCCTGACGGAACGATAATAGAGGAAAGGATAAGCAGTATAATAACGTAATAACGGATGTCGTAAGTGTCGCATGAAATTCGGAGTTAAAGTATAAAAGGTAATGTAAATATAAAAGGACGTTAGAGCAAAAAGAACGATATACAAGACAGCATAAACGGAGGATAAAACGCAGTCAGATTTTTAATCAAAAACCACACGAAGAAAACCAAAATAATTTTATTGGAATCTTAAATAAGCAATGCTGCAAAAAATTTTGATATTCTAGCAACTAGTTTGAGCATTCTATATAATTATTTTGATAGTTCAACAAAATTACTTTTTTTATTTGTATCCAACTAAAAATTTAGATGTTTCAGCAAAACCGTTCTTTCCGTGCAGAGTTTAGGTATAGTGATATGTGATAAGACAGTGATATGTGATAAGGCTCAAATAAAGAATAATGAATCTAATCCAATGCCTGTTTACAGTTTCAGGATCCAATTCAAAGCTTTAAATTTTCAAGTTCTAGGGCAAGAATCTATCTAACGATATCTAATGGATCCTTAGATAACCTTAGAATCTAAGGATCTGAAGATCTCGATAAGAGCGTCATGTTTCAGTAACACAGTTTCATTTTGTATGAAATTCCCCTGACTGTGAAACATTCATACAACTCGAGCGTCAAGCCAAACAAAATTTTCATGATTTTTCGCTGAAAATGACGGAGAAAAAGAAGGATGTATTTATTAAAGTGTATTTTCACGCCAACATTTTATCTCGTTGAATATTTGATTCAGGGATATCTGATCAAAGAACTTCGAAATCGTGAAATTTATAATACTCGACAGTGATCATATTACACGAATGCGTTGCAAACTGTTAACGTTTTTATTTAGAGCTCCAGAAAGTTCTCAATGTTTTGTATAAGCACGTTTGTTTTGCAGAAACTGATACTCGCAGTCAATATCAATTATAAAACATCGATGTCGCAGATATTCACGACTGTACGCCACATACGAACGCTCAAATAATGGTGATGAAATGAGCACCGAATGTCAATTGGAATCCCCGCTCCGAAATAGGCCCGATTAATAAACGAGGATAAATCAATATGGCGTCTGTGCATGTTCATGCAGCGCATGTTCATTTAGTTTTCGATGAGTAATTAAGGCACAGAGGACCAGACAGAAATTGTCTCGCATATCTGCAAAAATGTCCGAAAGCTTTTAACAAAAAGGCTTTGTTCTTGTGATGAATACCTGGATGAACATGAGAGATTTATTTTGTCCCTATTGTTTAATCAGCAACCTGTTTTCGCTATCATATTACAAAGTTCAACATTTAAAAAAAAAACAACATGAAGAACTATCACAAATCGTTATTTTAGTTAAAAAGGACGATAGGTAAAATGGGCCAATTTGGCCTCGGAGCGGCAAGAAAAAATGATATACTTTTTTTGTAATTTTTGAGCTGCTGAATCAGATTTTGACTTTAAAAAAATTTTAATTTGTCGAGAAAGCATTAAAATTAGCATATGAAGCTGTTAAATATCTAGCATCGTAAATTATTATTATTGAGCTTTAAGAACGTTAATTAATCCGTTTTGCTGCTAAAACATAATGTTCTCATCTCTAATAGTTTATGTTCTGCTTGATAAAAAAATATCGAAAAATTATTAATATTTACAAACAGAGGCATTATTCGTGAAAATCTTCACTACTTCTTTCCTATGTATGTATTCTTTTATAATAATATATAGTATAATATAAAATAGAATAATATATATATATATATATATAGTATAATAATATATAGATTTCCGTTTATTAAAAATATTTTATTATTGAAAATTATAAGATTCACGCAAACAATATTTTTAAGCAAAATTTGCTTTGACTTGCTTTGACTGAATAGGACCTTCTTCACTTATTAATTTGTATTGTTCACATATCAATCGATTTTCATTTATGTTTATTTCATTATATTTTATTTTACTATTACTTTATTTTACTATAATTTTACACTTTCATTAACATACCATTCTCATAACAGCTTTTTACATATTTAGGTTCATATGCAGATTTTAATACTTTCCCGACAAATTAAAACTTTTTAAAAAGGTCAGAATCAGATTCAGTTCAAAAACTACGGAAAAACATACCATTTTTATTTGCCACTCCGGGGAATAAAATCGGCCCATTTTATCCATCGTCTTTTGTTGAGGTGTTACTGAATAAAATTTTATTATTCAACAGTGTTCTTCAAATACAATAGCAAGCATCGATTGCAATTTGCTTTTTTATTGTTTGAAATACTCTTAATTTTCTCTGTTTATCTAGATCGAAAGACGATTGAAAATCGATTTTTGTTGTTTGTACAAAAATACCAATATTTGCCATTCCCGATACAGGAATCCGCTCATTTTTTTTCATAATTTATATTTCTCCATAATTTACGAACTTTAACAAAGCTTGCTGTATACGAGTATCTATAATTAGGGCGTCTAGGGAGAGAGTCTGAATCATTTATACCGAGTGGCAGAGTTGGCTGGCCAGGTCCTACTAACTGCTTAAAAAGTTATCTCATTACCAGGCAACCGATCGATCATCGACCCGATTCCTCATGGAAGCACACAGTCTATCTCGCATTGGAAATAACAAAAATCAGTTCCCGACCGATCGACCAAAATACCTTGTCCTACCACGCGTTCAAGTTAACTCCCCGTATTCGCACGAGGCTCGAGACGAGAATTCAGAACCATTATTGCGAAGCTTATATCCCTGCCTAAATCTGCGTCAGCAAAACGGGCTCGTCTCGAATATAATCTAATATTAAGCTAACGCCAATTACAATTCTCGAAAAAAGGGAGAAAAAAAGATAAAAGAGAAGAACTGGTTGCGGCTGCCGGCGTGGGCAACCATATTGTCGGATTCAGACATAAATCGAGATTAATGCTTCTACCCCAAGCGTATTAAGCACGGTCGAGTGAAAGCGCGGTAAAATTTTCGTCGACGACGTCGCGCGGAATTCACTCGCAGGAAACATCTTGCGTAACGCGCTCCTTCTTTCTCCCCCTCGTTTTTCTTTTCTTTTTTTTTTTTTAAACTCGTCCCAAGCTGAACGTTTTCTCTGCATACAACCCTCGTGCATAATAGCATTTTATATGGGTCGCTGGAGACGAGTTGTTGCATAAATAATAAAAAAACCGAGCGTCCCCTGTCCGACCCGAAAACGTTGTGTCTCGTGTATAATTTTATAACGCCATTCTGTTGGAATTTCACGCAAGCCACTGAGGAGCAATAAATTTCATACCCGTGGAAATTATAACGCGTATTCAAAATTTCGCATTTCCACGTCGCCTCAAACGCATGCTTTGCGACTTCGTATGCGGAATTACTTTCAGTTATTACTATGCAGTTAAATTCAAGTAGCTGCATCTGCGAATACAAATTGACAATCCACTGCGCTGAGTATTTTGCCATTGATACTGTCATTTTAGCATTTCCTTTTTTTCCTCTCTTAATTCTTTCTCGTCTAATTTTATTTCCAATACCCTACAAACTCGCAACGTCGGTAAACGTAGCGGTACGTTAATCTGGCGGAAATTTAATAGCCTGTAACGAAACACCGTGAATATCTCTCGCGAGGTCGTTGCTACGCTGTAATTACGAGCATGTACAACTTAACGCGAAAGACGCCACCGCGTCTTTTAATCTTAGGAATTCAAATAATTCGATCATTCGCTGCGGTGCATCCACCTCGGTGCGCAGTTGCGACTAGGAGTTTAATTAAAGCACGTAATCAAGATTAAGAAGGACATGCGCCGGCTACGGAGACAAGAGGAGAGTTAACCAACTTTGCGACGGCGAAACGCCACAAACGCAAAAACCGATCAAGTCGGTTAGAAAATTTCCTGAAGATCTAATCGAATTCCGCGGAGACTCTTCTCGTAATCGGTCGCGGCGACCCTGTATACTCCTGTATGCAGGTCGTCCCCGAGGATCGAAACATGCGAGACGGTTCACAATGATATCTCGAGTTACTCGGTACTTAACTGCCCTCTTCATTACGTGCCATTCTTTTCCCCATGGACGCTCGCTGGATCTTATTTATTCATGCCGCATTGTGCGCGCGAAGAAGACCCTTTTCTAATTTTCAACTCTCCGATGTTTTTACATTTTGCACAAAAGTACGCATCGCGTATCGGAGCTACACGTAAAGTACATTTAAAGACAAAATTTAGTATTTTTTTGTGATAAATGCTGATAAAATGAGCAGTAATTATGCAATATATACACACAGAGGATAAAGTCGTACCAGCAACTAGAAATTCGAGGACAAGTAGCGTCTCAACTATGTATTATAAAGTTGTAATAACAACAATGAATAAATAATGCAAACTAAGAAAATTTAGTAATATAAATCATTTATAATAAATTGTTCAACAAACTACAGAAAAATAGTCGCATAATAATAATAATGTTTTTTTTTCAAGTTATCTTAACAATAATTAATTAGTTATGCTTCACTTCAAAAAAATATTTGTCTAAACTAAAAAAATGTAGTAGTTATCTTATTTGTATAAAGTTTATATAATTATGTAATGATAATTGAGTCGCTATTTCACTATCAATTAACAGTTGACATATATTGTTACCGTTACTATATTTTTATAGTATTTAATACTACTTTAATTCTTTTTACCTTATAAAACTAGTGCTAGATACTTAAATTACAGAGTTGTCAAAAATATAGTTGCCACAACTATTTCGTTTTCTCTCAATGTAGATATATATATACAGACATTACATGGAAAGAACGATTTTGCTGAAATACCAAAAAATTTAGTTATGTACAGATCTGAAAATAATTTTGGATCATCGAAACAATTATGTAGGAAATTCAAGAATGATAAACAATGCTACAAAAACATTTTGATATTGATAAGCAACCAATTCGAACGTCCTACATAATTCTGATAATTCAGAAACAAACAAAATTATTTTCAGATCTGTATCTAGTTAGATTTTTAGATTTTGACAAAACTCTCCATCATGTAATTATCAGATTATTCTATGGTAAATCGAGTATTTTCCAACGAATGCCAAGCGAAATGCGAAAGAAACTAGTTCTCTAAATTTACCAAGTGCTAAGTAGTTTTCTCGTTATTTGCGTTGTTCACAGTTTGAAGAGAACGAAAGTAAGATGAAGTCAGTAAACGAGAGTGAGTGAGTGAGTGAGTGAGAGAGAGAGAGAGAGAGAGAGAGAGAGAGAGAGAGAGAGAGAGAGAGAGAGAGAGAGAGAGAGAGAGATGCAAAAACTACGAAAATGCTGACGTACTATGACAAAGGAGTGTTCGACATCACGAAATGTTTAGATAGGCTAAACATTACAAGAATATTAATAGCGTAATCACTAGAAGTTATCTGAAGGCTGAGCAACCGCGGACAATATTAACTCGCGGCGCGGGGTTAACGCAACGCAAACATATGGAAAGGGTTAACGTCGGATGACGTAACGGCACACTCTTCATTTGCTTTAACGTTCCCACGAGCGTAAAAGCTCGCTAATATACGGAGGATCAGATAAAAGCTCGATCGATAAAGTAAACGCCGATCGACGAGCTATTTTTTTTTTAACCATCCAGACGGAGTGACGGAGACAAAAACAACGGCGATCGGGAGACGAGAGACGCGAGAGGGTGGAATAATAGAAAAATAATAGAAAAATATCTCCGGGGCATGAGGGGATTGGGGGGGGGGGGGGNCGGCAACAGAGATCAACACAAAGCGAAAATCGAGTGTCGAATTTCTGTGTGCGATACCATAGAAAATGGGAAAAGCGAACGGCCGGGAACGAGGGAAAGGAGTACAAATACATATGTGTATTCGGGGAATCGTCCCCATCTCTGATAGGAAAATCGCAGACGAATAGAAACGCATAAACGAGATCTCGCGAGGAGCGCCGTTGCCCAGAATTCGATCGCGTTTGATTGTTTATTTAGGCGTAAAAAACGCTGATTGATTCATCAACAGAAGAACAAATAAACCGTTGAAGTTCTAAGAATGTCATTGTCATTTGTATTCTTCTGAAGGGGGGAAATCCGATATTATTATAACATTATAATTACAGAATGGATTTGATATTAAATTATAAGACGAGACAATTATAAGATATATTACAAGCTTATCCAAAAGAATAGAATTAAATTGATATCTTTTTTCCCAATTGTACAATTTTCTTTCATATTTTCTCAGAAATTCTTCATAAATATGTTGCAAAATATTTAAAATTATTAATATTGTGTTAAAAATACAACAGTTAAAATGTCTAATTACTTGTTCTGTAAAAATCTCTTTCAAATTGTTGCGCTGAATCGTACACTTTTATATATATATATATATATATATATATATATATATATATATATATATATATATACACATACACATATATTTGCTCTTATATGTACATTTATGTACACGAAAAGAATTTGCAAAGTAATTTCAAATTTAGATAGATTTAATCTTTAAAGTGCACTTGGGGTATGACATACCCAAAAATTTTTTCAAACACGCAATTTTTTTAAAGTTAAAATAACGAATTATAACGTCTGAAATAAACGTTTAATATGGCTTTAATATGACATACCCTCTGTGCACCGTACGTAATTCTGATGAGGTGTGCACTTTAAAGGTTAAAAATAATTTTGTCAGACCATCAAAATAGGCTCAAGCTGGTTGCTGTAATGTTAAAACTTATGCAGCATTGCTAATTGTGTTTGAGCATCCTACATAATTACTTTGATAGCTCAACAAAATTACTTCCAAATCTGTATCTAAATAATTTTTAGATCTACAAAATCGTTTTTTTTGTGTGTATATTAGCACTTCTATTAGCACCAAACATAATTACAACATTGTTTTTAATTAATACACACACACATAGAGAGAGAGAGAGAGAGAGAGAGTGAGAGAGATTATGTAATACATATACATATATAAAACGTTAATTATTTCACTACACAAACAAGAAAAACTATGCGAACGACGAATTTTCGACTCTGTCAGAATAAGTGCAAGATCGATAGAAGGGGCAATCGCGTTAGGAAAGCGGAACGAGCGAGCCAATTAAAATGCTCGTCTGTGAAAACAAAATAAATTTTGATCAAACATCATTCTCCGCCTACGTAGACGACGAGCAATCAAAAGGAAAACTTCGCTTCGCGAGCGGCCTTTCGTGCAATTTTGTAATAACCGATGCGTCAAAACAAGAAATTCGCTTTATACGTGAATTTCACGAGAACTCGAGCATGGCAACCTGGCCTCCTCTAGTGCGATAATAACGCTAGTGTACGATGATAAAGAGCTCTCTGACCAAAAGCACCGACAGATATATATTGAACATACTGATTAAGGGAGCAATAAAGATTGGTTTAAGCGAAAAAGAGCGAACTAAAAGCATAGAGAGAAAGAGAGGGGGAGGGAAAGAAAAAAGTTCTTCTTTCAAAGAGAATCGTATAGATAAATGACGAAGCACAAAGCAAAAAGATGAAAACATTTTATGCCGTTGAAATATCGTAACTTTATGCTATTCGAGATGCAAATAAGCAAATATGGATAAAATTGCGACGTTAATATAAAAAAAAAACCAACTTCATTCTGTCGTGCTTTAAAAAATATGAATAAAAGCAGATGTATACAAAATTGATGATCATGTAAAAAACTAGAATTGAGATTTTCTCAATTATGATACAATAAAAAATTCTTTTCTGAAGAGCGTTAGATATTTCGTTCTGAGATTTAAAGGATTAATTTAAAAATGTTGTCACAACAAAATTATGGTTAGATTTATTTTTGCCTTATATATTTGAGTGCGAAGATATAGATGAATTAAAATTAAACGCAAATTAAGAAAATTCTCTACGTACAATTGTATGATACAATAATAGATAACAAAATTTCAAAACATTTTTTCTCGGCATTAGAGGTTTCGTTCTGAGATTTTGGGAATTAATTTCGAAATTCGCAAGAAAAATTATGATTAGACTCATTTCTACTCTATATACATGAGATAAAAGGCAATAGATAAATAATACTCGTTTTTAAATTAACATTATTTCGATATAAAGCTATTTTATTACTTTTAATTTATGCAGAATTCTCAAGAAACATATTAGAAACTATAACGCTTAATTATTGAAAATCTCCAAAATTTAGTCCAATTTCAACATTAAAAAATAAAAAAATAAAAAGTAAAAAAATATGAAAATGAGGGGATGTAAAAAATGGGATATATTATGGAATATGAATCAAATTTCAAAAAATAATAAATAAAGTGCAAACTTGTTTATTTATGTAAACTGTTTGAAATTTAAATATCATAGTCCACATATCTTTACTGTACAATGACATACAGAAAATAAAATAACATTATTGCACAGGGACAATAAAAAAACATAAATCTTAAAACATTAAATTATTATGCATTATTATAAATGTTAAATTATCATCTAAAATAAATATTATTGTTTACAACAAGGATAAAAACGTTTATATTTTTATACTTGAGTTGTCTAAAATGACTTTATATAAAATACTTTATATAAAATAAAAACCGCATGAGAAATAATTTTAAAAAATATGAAAAATTTATGAAATGTCAATATTTTTCATAAAAAATGAAAACGTTATATAATATATTCCATAATATTCCATATTGTCTATCCTTGAAGTATTAACTGCACATATTGATATAACAAACAAAATCTTCCCGTGTCAATAATGATGTTAAGAATCGCAATTAGATAGCATATTATTCATATAATATTATTGAAAGCGTCTATGGAATATGAACATTAAAGAATTTACTTTGAGCTTGTGAGAACATAAGTTAAGACAATGCTGTGATATTTCCAGGAGCAATAAAAATAAATAAGTATTATCAAGGAAAACCATTATCGCACAAGGTTCGCTGTTCATTATGGCATATTTTACAACAAACTTTACTTGCAATAACTTCCAGCGATTACCATCATTGCAGTGCTTTTTTTTTAAATAAAACCCTATTAATAGTTTATTTCATATTACCTCTCTATTTGAGGATACGTGGACTTAAAATCAAACACGTCTAAACCGATTAAAAGCGTTCTATACAATTGTTCGCTCGAATCGCGTTTAAATCTAAATCAACCCGCCGTGAATTATACCCCACGGTGGATTCATAGAATAGAATTTCAAGACCTAGCGCACACACATGCCATATCGTCACAATGGAGTTTCAGTAGTTTCCATCGCGATGGAATCGCGGGATGGTTACATGTGACGTGGCACGTAAAGGCGACGCAAATGACACGCGGTTCTGCCTGTGCGCGATCGCCAGCTACGATAAATCTATCGACATACCGAAGTTACACCGACCGGATTGACGCGTCGCGCCGCACCGGGGAATTCGCAAAGATTAACAAAGGCTGATATAACAAATGGAGCGGAACGTGACGTTAAAGTTTACAAACCCGACAGAATTAAAACGCAATTTTTGATAGAGGACCCTGTCGAAGAGTGAATGAATCAATAAGATACCAATGATTGATTCTTCGGACTCTCAACTTAAATTGATGTTGTCTTTCAACAGTAATTCAAAGTTCTATTCTTTACGTTTATTTATTCTTCCTAAAAGTCATTGTTTTATTACATTCGAACAAATATTAAGAATATTTTAGAAGTTTTATAACTTAATGTCAAAATTCTCTCAGGAGAGAATTTTATTTATAATTTTATAACTGTGATATAAAAAATATTTAAAGAATCAAAATATATCCATACATAGATACATCAAAATGCATGATATATAGAATATATTTTAAAATTTGATCTATATCTTTCTGATTTATTGTCTAAAACTTTAAATCATTTAACAAGAACAATATATGAAAATTAAGAGAACATTTGTGTTGATTGACGTTAATTAAAATAATAATCGTATATTAGCTCGTTGGATCGATTAATAGGAGCGAACTTTAATACGCGGCTTATAGCGTAACTTCCGATGTAATTTGCAAGGAACGTAATGCTTCTAATGACTGATCGGATTATATGAATTTTTGCACTTTGGGACATGCGAGTGTGCTTCATTAATCCGTCAGCTAATGAACTAACTATCGAACTCTCCTCGAATACCATCCCAAGTTAATTTGAGGGTTATTCGGCCGAAGCTATCTATTTGACCCTAAGGGTGATGCCATGCCACAAACTGCGTGACCAGCCTGAGCACTAACCCCTAACGCTTTGACATACACGCCTCTATCGAATATTTCTCACTCCATCCGTGAAAAGAAGGTCAAAGGGAAAGGCCGAATTCCGAAATTTGCCTTAGCCTTTAACTGAAACGTGAATGAGTAAAGGATACCGACGATAAATCACGGAAGGTGGCGACAGATAGATAGCAAAATCCCTCTCGTAATTCGTAAGTTTGTTGCTTATCTTTTTTCCCTAAATTTAAAATGTCGGACATTCTAAATCCTCCGCTTTTCAATCGCAAGATCTCCACCGAATTATATTTTGTGAGGATGATAATAAACAATTTAATTGCCCTCAACGATATAGAAATATTAATGTAAATAAATGTTCTTTATATTATTAAATCAATATTATTTTGAAAGTTTATTTAATAATTCTTTTTTCTCCGTTAATGTGATTTGTCTTTTTGAGATGGTATTTAAATATCGATATAACTTAAGCAACGGTGACGCAATAAACTAATAAATAATATATTCGATAAAAAGTATCGACTATACAAAGTTAAAAATATGATATAATATTATTGTGTCATCAATATATTGTTTCTATGTACGCCTCAATGTGCCGCAATATATTATATATATTTTAATGGAACAAATTGCAGCATTTGACACAAAAGATACGGACGAAATTTCATCACGCGACGAAACGGTTTCATTTAATTTGACAGGATAGCTTATCGTGTCGAAGTATTTCGGCGCAATTAGAAGCGATTAACAATCCGCCGCTTCCGATGACTCACGAAAGTGGAGCGAAGCATTAGCACAAGCCTAGCATAAGCAAACGGCCTACATTTTCATCACTAGTCTTTTAGGCCATTTAATCCGTTGACGGGATTTATCATGACGTGTTGGAATGGAAATTAACTTGCCGCGGTGAAACACAACTGTCTCGAGGTCATTCAGGTTCGAAGCTATCGAATCGATCCAGAACCAAGATTTAGGCGACAAAGGTCTAAGAGTCTAGTTTAAAAATGCTTATTAACGTTCCATAACAATTTTTGGTGCTCATTCTTTGATCATTTTTGCATTTTAAAAACTTTGAAATAAACTTTGGATACTTAAAATTTTGTAATTTTGGATCTTTGTAATTACATTTCTTTCGAAAGTTAGGTGCAAGTTAGATTTAGATTAAAAAATATTTTGCAAACTTAGGATGTTAAATGTTATTACTCTTCAAAACTTGAAATCTATAAGGCTCAGGATCGCTGAAACTTTGCACTCCCCGTGTTTTAAGTTATCCGCATCATTCAATTTTGAAACTTCGACACATTGATGCATCATCGAAAATTTTACATCTAACAAAATCTGTTGATCTTTCAAACTTTTATTATATTTGAAAAGAGCTTCAAAAGTTCATTTTCTGCAAATATTTACTATTGATCTTGATGCCTGAAACATCTCAATACCGGAAAATTTAGGGGGCGCCTTATTTGGATTGGAGTACGACTCGGGGCGTTGTGTTATTTCGCGTTGCTACTTCGTGTACGTGTTTCGCTACCGTTTATTTCGTTCGCGCCCTGAACTACAATGAAGTTTCGAAATCCACCAGTCAACGTAGCTTACTATGCACAGGTATATGCACTCCGAGGGCGTATATTCAACGTGTGATATATGTGACCCCGTTCGCCAGGCTTATTAAGACTAGCAATAAATTCATGCTACGACGATTATTTGTAGGTAACTCAGGAGAAACGTTACAAAAGAATAGCAGCACAAAAATTTTGCAATGGTAAGTTTGTGTTCGAAATAAATACAGAATACTTTCAGATTAATAATGTATATGAAAAAAGATTTCTGCTCAAAAATTCTTCTCTTATCGACCAACTAATCTTAATATATTTTTAAATATAAAAATTTAATTTCTATTTTATTTCTGACAATTTAACATTTGATATCATCATAATCACTTTTAATGGGAAAATCGATTATGGCCATTCATGTTTTCAATCTGCAAATAGTAATATTTCCTTTTTCTCGTTTTTCTTTTCCCTGTGGAATGTTATCAGTGTCAAAACCCCTGACAGAATGTCGATAGTAAAACTAGAAAAGCGCGAGATGAGCGGAATAACCAAGAAACATTACCGCGGAATGCGTTTTGATACTCGGAGCCTCAGAGAACATGCAACGTTACATGATTTCACGAGAGATGATCATCACTCTAATAAAAACAATGCTTTTAATTAAAACAAAAATACGAAATAGTGATTGAATTGGAATATTTTTGCATTTGAATATATACAATACTTCTACTACTAAATTAAAATATCAAAATGTAGATCCATGATGTAAATTAATCTGATAATATTAATGTAACGTGTAATATAATGTGAGATAACATTATAACATATTGTATTAATAAATAAATAAAAATAAATATAAGGTTTTGTGCGCGCGCGCGCGCGCGCGCGCGTGTGTGTGTGTGTGTGTGTGTTAGCCACAGTTCAATAAATATGTTATTTTTATATTATAAATGTGAAATCAATACAATAAATAAATAAATATATATATATATATATATACATATTTATATGTATATATTTATATTCGCGGTTCGATTATGAAATGATAGCGAAATGATAGCAATGTTGCATTAAGCTTCACTGATGATGTATAATCGTGTATCTATATTTGACATAACATAATGAGTTTAACAATTTATGTCGGGAAATAGTGTGAAAGTTTTTTTGCGCTATAAGCTACGTGAGTTATATATTTTTTATCGGCTGTACAAATCGTATAATAAGTGCCTGAATGAAGCGGAGTATAAAAGCGCAGCGAGGATTGTTGGAAGCAACTATAGAAAATTTGCAACTCATTACAAGAGACGAAATATTTTATGACACGTTCAAACCCGGTGTAAAATATGAGGCGTTGAAAAGTCAGTTTGATGTATAGCGCAAAATATACCGTGTTGCCGAATACTAAAAACTAATTATGATACATTGGCATTTCGGTCCGACGCATTGATTATCGAGAATTCATTAAGGTAGGGCATTACACTTAGTTGCTCGTATGGACAAACCGTAATTATGCAAATCGGTCACGCATAGAAATGCACCGGCTCAATTTCATGCACATTGTTGTCTTGTAATATCGGGAATTTCGGAGGATATCGAGAGCCACGTTCAGGTGTTGCGGCAAATTACAAACATTACAGAATTATAACGAGACGAATATATCGTCTTTCGGCAAACAAAAAATATAATTGAATATAAATTCAACGAATGTTGGATAAGATCAATATCGTTGCCGGTGCTGTTATTTATTTTTTTTATAATTTTTTTACAAATTTCTGATAAAAGAGACATAAAACGTTATCACTTTCAAAACTATCTTTTAGCATTTTGCATCATAATGTATTTTCCAGCTACAATTTATGAATATTTTCAGCTGCCCGACTATAAAATATGCCGCATGCTGCTGCATGCTTGGTATGTATATTGCATGTGCAGCTCTTCGGCTTCATGCGTTTATCTCGAAACTTGCAATTTAGGGAAATATTTAAAAAAAAAATGACAACTTTTAAAAAGATGTTGTCGACTATTTTATTCTTAAGACAACTTGTGCGTTAAAAATATTTATTACATAAAATAATCACTGTTTTAAATAAACTTTTGCATAAAAATGTATATAATAATTTTTTTTAATAATTATTCTTTAAAAGTTAAATGAAGCATATTGTAGAGAAGAAGGTAATATTATGGCTCTTGTAGGTATAATGATCTCTCTTAATATTTTCGTTACTAGATGATAAATTTTAATGATTATTAATGATTATTTATGGAATTATTTATTCAATAGCCCGCCGTTATACACAATGGCGCTAATATGCCAATACACTATAACCGGCATCTTTACTTTCAAACATTTCGAAACGTTTTCAAGATACATTTTAGCATTTAATTATACATACAATATTTCCTCTCTCCGTTCTTCTTAAAGGTGATTCGTTATCACACGAATATATTTGTTTTATTCGTTATTTAACATTTTATTTAACTGTACACATTTCGAGTAAAATTAAACAATAGTACGTCATTTTGCTGATGTAGCTAATAATTATGCTCTTTTTCGAGGTTTTTAAAGAAGTTTATTCGATAAGTCGATTGTAGCTCTACTGTTAATCTAGAGTTTACAGGAATTTAGTACTGACTGCAACTTATATGCGAAAAAAATTATATATATATATATATATATATATATATATATACATATGCATATATTCTACAATTGTTTTTTTGTAAATATATAATTTTATAATCAAATACTGTGTTTTTTTAAACAAAATTAATTTTTTAAATCTATTTTTGTGGGAAGAACACATCACTATCCCTTATTTCTTTTTGATCCGTTATGCATTTTTATAAATAACACACATCTCAAATGACAAATATTTTATAGCTTTGAGTCTAGAATCAACATTAAACAACATTTTAATGAATGCAATCATTAAATTTGAATATTGATTATTAATGCAGTTATTATACATAATGTAAATAATAAGCCACAATATCATCTTTTCTTCTATTAATTTTTTATTTCTATACTATTTCTTATTTACCTTTAACAATATATAAGAATTTATGTGGGAACACTGTTTTATCAGTTAAACTCGTAATCAAGCAATACTTAACGGCTTCCTGCGGGAAAACAATAATTAATTCTATTAAATTTTCACGATAATTAATGTATAATAGAAAATTATTTTGCGATTAATTATGTTTCGTGCTGTATAAATTCTCCGAAGGAGAATTGTGTGTTTTAAATTAATCTGATAAGCAACTTCTTTTGAATAGTTGGTCGTAAAAATTCCTTCGAAATTCTTTATTGCGATAACGCTGGTACTGCAATTTGTATGATAATGTGAAAGTTCACCAGTGCCAAAATTGAAAAGTTTCAAAATTTTATAGGTCAGCATGTCTATACGTCTACACAAATGATTTATGTATACGTATTAATTCAGACACATTTATTATGTTTATATTTACTTCTTGTGTAAATGTTCATTTCCATTCGTTTCTACGAATAAGTCTTTCTAATAAACAGAATTTTTTTTTCTTAGAAGAAATACTACGTAAAACTTATGTACAGCACATATCCTAAAAGCGAATATCAAGTTACAACAAACATTTATATTAATAACTTAAGCATACACCGAGAAATCCATAGAATTGTTATTTTACAAAACTTTACAGTTAGAATTATTACTCTTACAATTTACTCGATCTTTTGAAGTTAATAATTTGTAAATTTATTTGCTCATAAATATACATATAAAAAGAAATGGCCTTAAATTGTTCGTCGTGAGAAAATAACGATCATAAATAAAAGAAAAATTTGATAAATCAAACACACACACACACACACACACACGCACACACACACACACACACAATACACTGAGAGAAAAATATTTAGTATTTGTGACTACAATTATATGCAAAATAATTATGATTGAGAAGTAATTATGATTAGGAACACCATTTTTATATTAGTTATTACTTCTATGTATAATGTTAGTAATAATAACTATATTAATAATTTTATCAAAGAAATACATAGTTGACGTCTTTAAAGGCACAAATATATATTTCTTTAGCACCAAATATATTTCTTTAATAGAACCATTAATATAATTATTACTACTAACATTATAGAAATAATAACTAGAAAAATGACGCTAACCGTAATTATTTTATCATGTAATTATCGTCACAAATATTAAATGTTTTTCTCTCATTGATTACATCACGCGCTTTACCTCAGGATCTGTCGTCTTTAACGGTGGGTGAGCAAGTGAACTTCGTTATTTCACGCCTACGTACTTCATACACTCGTGCGTCGCTCATGCGTGGGTGATTTGAACGATGAACGATCAACGATTCTTAATAAATTCGTCACGGTTCTTGAAAACGATCTTAAATCGCGCGAACATCACTCACCGATAACACGGTCGATACGGCTATAATCTGTTTAAAAAACCACGCGATGTTTAAAGATTAATCGCGAATGGAGCGTAACCGGAGCTCGAACCCGCGTCCATCCAGATTGTCCCGATTAGCCATAATAATTTTAACGACCGCTGTGAGGCGACCTTTCGCTGATTGCACGTGCGTGCCTGGGACACGTTATTATACATAGAGGCTTACACCTCGTCCCTCAGGATATTATTTCATCTCACATCTATATCTCACATCTATATCTTATCCTATCGGGGGAATACAATAGTTTCAAAGATTTCGTTTGAATATCAATGGAGAAGATAATATCGGGAATACAATATTGTTATACAGTGTATAGTCTTTTTCTTTGAGAATCGAAATATGTAAACTCTCAAAAGTGGATAAAATAAATCGTTCAATCGAACACGAATAAAACTCGTTGTCGAATAACTAGATAATATTTTACCGCGTTTGATTATATACGAGGTAAGTCAGATAATTCCACACAGATCACATTTCTTTTATGGTTTGTGATGGGAAAAAGTGATAAAGGAAAAAGTAAAACACAATATCCAATTTCCAATGATGTTCTCATTTTTTCCGTAATCATATTTTGCTCAGCGGAATATTATTTTTCTTTTATAGAAACAGATCTTGTTAATCTACGAATTATTTAGATAAAATTATTGAATCGTATATGCACTTGCTTTTAACCATATAAATTTTACGAGTTATTTTATATTTTATGTTGATATATTGCAACATGAAATATAAAAATAAATATGCGATAAAATATTCGCTTTTCAACTAATTACTTTGTAATATTTTTATACAAAGGATAACAAGAAAAATCATTCATTAATATATTCCTTTTTAATTTTGCACAAAAAGTTCATTTATTTAAGTGCAAAATAAAGTGCAATATAAAGTAACATTATTTAATAATTACTTTTATTTTATTTTGTTTTTGTGTGAATAAATTTCATATTAAATTTTGCTGAAGTATGTAATAATTGTTGTATCATCGATTTGTTTTTAATCATATAAATTAAGACAACATCGCTTATCCCCATTATCTTCCTAAGTGAAGTGTCATGGAATTAAATGAAGAGATAAAATTTATTGGGAATAAATAATTTTGATATCATGATTACCTTCAGAGAGAGACCTTGACAATGAGTTGCGATAGGATTTTTTCATCTACAATTAACACATTACCCACTGATAAGAACACTAGTTCCCTAAGTAAAAAGGATGCAACACGTATACGTGTCCTCCATTTGCAACATGTGCACGTAAATCTTCCATTTACGACGCGAGTTTGACGACTTAAAGAGCTTAAAGAGAATGTCTCACAGACATGTCCAATGATCTTCATCGTCGTTGTATAATGGCGCGCGACAGGATTGGGACGGTCCCTTCAGGTTGTAACATGCGAGACGAAATCGATATGTGGGATCCGGATCTGGACGTTGGGTGTAGTATTTCTCTGCTATCCACCCCCATCGTGCAAAATGGCTTTTGAGACTTCGCGCTGGTGCCGTATATTTAAGATATGCGCCTCCGTCAAGGAAAATGTGTGACACATTTCTCTTTCAAAAGTTACGAGCTGCGTCCAGTTCACCATGTCACTCCCGTTATAAAACAAGCGCGGTAGGATAAAGTGGAAAGTGTAGCCTGAGCCGCACTGCACGAGATCGATACGTGAGACACGGCTCGAAACGTGCCATCGCAGACAGATCTTTGGTACACATCGTTAACGATAAAAACACGATCGCGTGTTCGTCACGATCGTCGTTTGCGCGAATGTAGCCTCCTGGATCACGCCGACGATATGAGAAATTCACGCGCTGCAGTTTTATCCACAGAACTTTCCGAATGTAGAAAAATTCGAAAGCGATATCGCGGCCATCTGAAGTTTCGAAAGATTCGAACTTTGAAATATCCGATTCGATTGCTCGCAACCTACGAACTATCGATGCTTCAGTGCTTCATGCGAAGAAATATCGTCTCTCCGAACACGTCAAAGGATCTAATTCGTTAAAGTTTAATTTCTTCTCGCATACTCTGTGCGAAAAACTAATTAATGGCAGTGTACGAGTACGCGGTATGTACGGTGAGATACTTTGACGCACGAGGGAACGTTATGAATCTTTCAGAGATTCGACGCGATTTATGCAGTTGCAAATAGAATAAGATGACTGAGCAGGAAGGAACAAGAGATCTATACGCCAGATTTTCATATATGCGTATTCCGCCTTTCTCCGGTGTGCTCTCTTTTCGCCTCGCTTCCCTCTTCATTCTGCTCCCTTTTTATTCCCCTTACGCGCACTCGAGCATCCGGGCCTTTCACGCCGAGAAAAAAAGAGAAGTTCCGGATGCGGCAATCACGGTAAGAGTAAAGCGACACAAGGAAAACGAGTTTCGCCGTTCGTCCACGGGGGTGCCGTAGAAAAGTGGCATGTCGGCGAGCCGACTTTATTCATTGCGAAATTTGTCCGCAATTTCTAATGTGTTAATACCATAATAATAATAGGCAGTAATAGGCAGTAATAGGCAGTATTAATCGGTTAGCAACTTACTAGAAAATGCGATTAAAAGAATTGAAATAAAAATATGTGATTCATAAACAAATTGCCAAGATTTGCTGCATTTTGCAAGATGCCAGTAAAATGAATTTTCAACATGTTCACGAATCGACATGCTGCACATTCCTCGCTCGTACCATCCCCTCTTGCGCCAAATTCTAAAACTTGCGCGCCACGAGGGCACGGGAGAGAATTAATATTGAAACGCACGGTGAAAAATGCAACTAGATTGTCTTGGACGAAGACTCTCGCGTGATAACGAACCTCAATAAAACTTTAATAACCGCCGCAACATGTATAATAGAATTCACAATGAACAGCGGAAAAGCCGACACTTTTGCAATTGCAATCGTAGCTAGAAATGTTGTACGAAGATTAAGACCGAGAAAATCGGTAGAAAATAGTTTGTGAACGAGAAGGGAGACGATAATCTAGTGCACGACTGCTTTAATAGTTTAATGCAGAGTGTTCTGTCGCTTCTCTTTATGCAAATTCGTCGTAATTCCGAATCTTCTTTATTAAATTCTCCTCTAATTATCACGATCAAATTCCAACCGCTTTAAAATCAAGATGTTCTTTTAAAATAAAATATATTTGGTATTTATTAACGATTTTAAAACTAATTGGCAGCTTTATTATTTGCTCTTGTGTGTGTGAAACCTAATTAGCCGAAATCGCAGACGAAATGCAAAAATTAAGGATAAAAAACCGAGGAGAGATATTTATAAATTCGATGAACAGATGAATCGAAGATAATCATCATATACTAATTACCGCGAAAGATATGAATCTTTAGAAATCTCAGGCTCACAAATGTTTTTATTAAATTAAAATTCTATGGAGAAAACTTTTACTAAAAATAATCTTTTGAAACTTCGCCGTACATTTTTTTTCCACCCCGTCTTTAACGCACAATTTCAGCTCAAGTAATCTCAATCAAAGGAGATTATAAGTACACAAAAGGAGGATGGATCGTTAATTTCAGGGCGAGACGTAGCCTACATCGTGATAACTCGTGAGAGACGCAAGGGGAATGGCAAAGATGTATCGATAAGTGGAATGAATGGAGTCTTATGCGCCCGCTTCTCTTCGCCAAGTTACACGGACGCTTGATACCGCTGGAAAAAATAACATGTATTTTTTTTTTACAGGAAAACGTGACTTGTAATAAATATGGTGACACTGAAGAGAGGCCTCTCCGCTTTAAAACAGATGCATTTCGGAAATGCGGCCACACATTCTCCGTGCGATTCGAGCCGTTGAGGAGTAAAATCAAATCCGTAAATGTAAATTCTTCGTCGAATTCGCTCGAATGTTTATTCCCGCCAGTAAAATATCGAAATGAATTCGAGATTAATCGAAGAATCAAGCGATAATTACACAATGGAAATGAATCTAATCGGAGTTGCATGTTAAATGCGGAGAACGTCTTGTCAATAATTCTCGCGCACTGCAGTAAAGGTGCAATAACCCGGCACAACATAATATACTATCATGCTCCGTATACGGACTTTGCCTTCACGTCGCTATATTTGACTTTGGCGAACGGCGGACAAAAACGGCTCGGTAATTCTTTCTCCGATTCGTTAAACCGTCCGTTTATGCGGTAGCCGCGAGAATTATGCAACGCTAATTTCACGCGACGAAAGGATATCGACCCGCGAAACCGCTCCAAGAAAACCCTGGACGAGGCTACACTTTATGCGCATAACAATACGAGTCGATAGCGCGCGATTTTGAATTTTTTAAAATCGTAAATTTGAAAAATTGGAAATTATTTTCTCTCGTCGAAAAGACATCGCTAAAAAGACAGTTTCGAGTTTATCTATATTTTTATTGCAAAATAAATGTTTGTGTGTATGTCATATCTTATCATATTATGTATACCGGATAAAATCGATAAGTGTATTTACAGCGTAAAGGCGGACAAGTTCGGCGAAGCAACGCCGAATTAAGTCTCCAGGGTAATCGACCTCGAAATGATTGCCAGAGCATTCCCCGGCACATTTAGATACTAACCTACGACCGCGCGTTTATTTTTCCTCGCCGTATTACGTGACTTGTAGTTTCGTTGATCACGTAATCGACTCTCGGCAATCGATATTATTAATCACTCAACCTTATTGCCAATTTCTCCGGCAAACAAGAACTGAAAAACAACTAAAAATAGCGTTAAAAGATTATTATCCATAATGATTACGTATAATTCAATAATCGCAATTAAAAACGTTAGAAAACCTCGGCACTCTAAATTTGTAGAAAAAAAACTTTTCACATTTTCTGAGCGTAACACAGTACATTTAAAAGTTTATGTATTCTTTATATCCATTCTTTAACAGTGTTGAGCGGAAAAGTTTATGGATAGCCAGTCTCGTAAAAGGGTGAAAAAGCTTGACAAAAATAATTCACACGATGGAATTCTCCACATATCACGTATGTTAAATTAAATATTTAAGCAATTAAATTAAATCCCTGTGTATTACTGACGTATTATTATTATCTTATAACAAAAGTCCTGATCACTTTTGAAGAAAATACGTATTCTAAATTATTTGCAACAACAAAATATTGAAAAAATACACATGACATTCTTTCACTGTATGTATTGTATTATACTACAACTTCAGGTGTTCCATAATGTAGGACAAATATAAGGGGAGAGAGAGAGAAAGAGAGAGATATATAAAGATTCTTATTATCATTTAACGCTAACTGTAGCTGTCTGATTTGTGACGTTGTCATATCATGTTCATGTCATGTTAAACGTAATTCTCATTATTATTAAATAAGACTCAGAGACATACGGTCATATTTAACATTAAATCTGGTATTAACTGACAGGAAGCATACGAGCTGTAAACTTTTATAAAATGTAATTTATTCAAAAAAATCAAGATTCAAGGATTAATAAAAGAAACAGATATAATGCAGTGCAAATATTTACTTGCGCGGAAGTCACGTGTCCACTCAAAAAACAATTATCTCATTAAAACTATCCGGCAAAAGTGGAAATTAGAATAATTTCTGTTTGTGAAAAGTCTTTTTAATTGCAAATTGCAATATGTGATTAAATTTTTTTCATTAAAATTGCAATTTTAATAACAAATACATTAATAATGTCAAAAGGCAAAGTTAACATTATTTTTTAACATCGATTGATGTAATAAATGATTATGTTTGAGTTCATACAAAAAACTAGAAGACTAATGAAATAAAACTGTCAATCGTGAATATGATTGATGTCGCTCTCTATACTTAAACAACTTAAAAAATGACGTTAATATCTTTTATCATTTATAACTAAATAATAAAAATTGTTTGTAAATTATGAGATCAACCAAGCTAACGCACTCTCCTCAACACTTTTTAAAACATCACCGAATGGATCGGATACTGCAATTGACGATTAAAGTTCAGGACAATTCGCAAGTTTCCTTCGGATACTGCAATTGACGATTAAAGTTCAGGACAATTCGCAAGTTTCCTGGAACTTCGTAAACCGCTCCTTCCGCCGCTCAAAGTGCATAGCGATAGGGAAAGAAAGCGGCGGCGGGGTGAAAGTCGCGCGTGGTAATGCGCGATCGGCGTTCGTTGAACCCTCTTACCTTAACGTCCCCCCGCGCCGGGGCGACGGCAGCACGCAGCCAGCACGTACGTCCCCGCGCCGCGTTGCATCGCCGCCCTTTCTTCCTTCCGACCCCCGTCGTTGCCGTAGCGATGCGATGCGATTCTCCTTTCACCCGCAGTTAACCCGGTCCGTATTCAAGGCGCACACGGGACGCGGAACGAGTTGTCGCGCGATAACATAATTCCGCGCGAAGGGATAATACTCTTCCACGATCGCGGCACACGGACGTCGCGCGCGCGACGTGATCGGCCACCCCCGCGAAAGCCGGCGGTTTGCAAAAAATGAGAGGAACGGGGGGAAAATCAACGGGAAGGAAAAAAATGAAAAATGCCCGGTAAACGACGGGGCGGGGGTGGCGGGAATGGGGACGGGAGGAGAAAAAGAGATAGAGAGAGATAGAGAGAGAGGGAGAGAAAACAGAGCAGCGTGCGTGGTTGTCGGACGAGCCGGCGGCCGACGAGACACACCACGACGGACTGGAAACGAGGGTAGAAACGTGGTTGCCGTCGCTACGCCCTCGTGTGCGGTCGGCCGGTCTCGGCACGCTCCGACGAGCCACGACGCGGCGAGCGGCCTCAGGGCCGTCGTACTCGCCTGTGGCGCCATTGGGGTCACGTGCGCTCCGTGCACAAGCGGCACGTCATGGGGGTGTAGCGGCGGGCCGGGGTGGAGGGACGGTTGCACCGCGCGCGCGCTGCAATTTCCAATCCACGCGCCGCGGTCACCGGCTTTTCGGAGCGCCGCACCGCGATGTATCGATTATTGACTCTAGCACACTGCACTATTCGATTTTTAGATTTTACCATGGTGAACTACGGTCGCGTTTCAGCGGAGACGAGTAAAAATAGACGTGTGACGAGAAAATATATTCCGCAGCGTTTCAGAATCGCGGAGTGTCTTAGAGTTCAGTTCGGCGCCATGCAATTCTAAAAATCCTAAATAGTATTAAGCTTAAACGTTAGTTTAAAATTTTAAGTGCTAACACAAGCTTCTAAAATAGATTTCATATTAAAAATATTCTAAAATATAAAAAAATCATGCAACCGATTTCGTAGGCCTTGAAGAACAAATAAAACTTTTGATGCAGTTGACATTTCAATTGTCGTTAAAAATCATCGAAGGAAATATATTTGATCTAGTGATTGATTAGCCTGATTAACTGGATTTTATCGCGAAAGCTTATTGGCTAGAAAAAATAGACACAACGAGAATATCGCACACGAGGATATCGATCTTCGCTCTGAACCACCTTTGCAGTCACTTTGCCTCATGATTAATCTAGCAATTGCTATCCTTAATTTAAGAACTGGAGTCTGCAACAATATTATTCCTTACTTTCGTCGTACGGATCGATTGAAAGTATTATTGCCATATTGATTTCAACAAATAGTCGGGACGTAGAACATCACAGAAGAAGAAAGATATTAATCCCGGTCATGACTCAAATTCTCATTTCCAATAACTCAATCTTTTAATAGATCAATGTATTTTGGATTTAACTTTGGAAAAATTAATGATACTTCCAAATTGCGTTATGCCAAATTGTTAATTATTTTTCGACAAAAATAATTTCTGTTCATTTTAATTAATTTTAGTTCATTTAATTTTTGTCACTCGACAAAAATAATTTCTGTATAAAAATTCTTGAAAGTTCTTATTAATATAATTTTGCACAATTACAGTAACAGTCACTTCGAAATAACTACATTTCATCAGCATTTTATACGAAACATACTCTTTTTTTTTTAATCGGTAATGTAATTTCGCAAAATTAATACGCGATTGAATAATTACAAACGCATGCGAGGCCACTATAAACTCGCGTGCACGCCGAATATAATTATGGGGCGTGCCATAAATAATATCTCCGACGAGGCCCTGCAGTATCATAACATAACGGAAGATTTCCCGGCGGAATTTCTCCGCTCTCGATTGTGATGGAATCAGCCGCAAACATTCGCTTCATAGCATGTCTCACTCGCCCTTCTGCAAATAGATCAACTCATCACGCCTCGGATTAATTCCTTCTATAAACAACAACTTCCATGGTGCTTTCTCACCCTCTTAAAATTGCTCATATGAGCAATAATTCCAACACTCTTCTAACACTCTTTTTTAACTTGCGTTACAAGCTTGAGTGCCAATTTCATCGTAAGTAGCCAAGTCTTAATCAAATTACAAACGGCATATCGCCTTTAACTCAAATCCGTTATTATAAATGGTAGAGTAAACTTTATTGCATTTGACACAAAAATTTGTTATTCATACAAAGATTTTGCCATATCCGATTATACTTTTTAATTTTTTAAATATATTCGACATCTCCGAAGATTTAGCAAAAAATAATTTGAAACGTTCAAAATAAATATATCAGCAAAAAGTGTCGAAAAAATATTTTTTGATTACTAAAATTTTACTGAAGTTTTATTGTCACAGAAGT
Organism: Cephalotes varians; assembly: GCA_037157785.1. Classification (NCBI taxonomy): domain Eukaryota; kingdom Metazoa; phylum Arthropoda; class Insecta; order Hymenoptera; family Formicidae; genus Cephalotes; species Cephalotes varians. The sequence goes on from JANQDE010000185.1 coordinate 190,443, forward strand.
GGAAATATAGATTTCATTTACATTCTTTTATAACAATTGATTTTGGCAGGTATTTTTTGAGGGAGAAATAATTTTTATAGCACGTGGCACTCACAATTTTCCTTTCAGCTTTTCAGTCGAAGCACTTTTCAAATTTTTTATCAATTAAAATCAATTTCGTAAAAGAATTTTAATTAAAATACTTTTCACTGTTGATAAAATAAATAGATCGCATAATAAAACAATTTATTGTTGTCGTCGATTTTATAATTAAAAATAACAAATAATATTATATTAACACTTTTATAAATTGACAGTTTTTGAAATTGTTGAGAAATGCGCAAACTGCTTATGAGACTGCTTTTTCAATTTTTTTTGGCAGCTTATCACGTGTCAGTTTCACGAAACTTCTGCGTCAGCAGACAAAATCCGACAAATTCGTTGGCGTAGCGATTCTCGCGAAACAGGAGTTATCTCATATTTTTACAAGTTGACACTCTAGATTTGTACGTGTAAATTTCAAAACAATTCAAAACAGTTTTATAAATATCTATCTTCACGATAAAATATCTTACAGATATGATCTTGTTATTTATAAAAAGTTTAGATTTATCTATATAAAAAGTAGGATCATCGAATTTAATGTCTATACATTATTCTGCGCATAGAAGTACAATATTAGGGTAGGATAATAGAAAAATGGAATTTTTACGAGATATTTCAAATGTTACGTCACAATATAAAATAAAATAGCTCGTAAAATATTCATTGCTCGATCACCTTATCCTAACGTTTCTGTACGCAGACTATCAAGAGGTCTGGATTTATGTGTGGAAAAGCTTATGTAGCAGAAAAAAATTCAGCCTCCTCGAAATCACCACAATTCTGACTACGAGGAAAAGATTCCTATCAGCTATAAGATTTGTTTCTTCGGAACAAATAATTTCTCTCCTCCGGGCACACTAAAAGCAACTGAGATATTTCGAGAAGGAGATAAAAGAAGATATAAAAAATCTTATATATCTATCATATTACATTTTTTTTCAACGAACAATATAGTGTATTGACGCGTCCGCCTAATCGGCAACTTAGTGGCCCATTGAGTTTGTGAAATAGGCCACTGGACAGCTCGGAGTGCCCACCCCTGCAAGCGATATCGCGATATCGCGCCCCTCTAACGACCACCTCTTCTCGTCGTCGTCGTCGACGTCGTCACGGATGTCGTATTGCCGTATGCGCGCGCGATTTGCCAGGTTGTCATGGCGACGTCAACTCAAAAATACACACTTAGCGGAATAGATTATTGCATGTTACGTAGTTGGAGTCGTAGCTAAAGTCGTAGCTAAAGGTACGCGGACAACGCGTCGTCGATAGAATCAACGCGATCTACTTCTGCGATATTCTCCCGTCAACACTCCGTCCAACTTTAATCTGGCTCTACATTAGTCACAGAAGGAAATAATAACTTTCAAAAAGAAATTTTCTTCTTCTGCGTCTAATTTAAAAATTATTACTGTCCCAATAAAACAATTAGCATAATATGCGGATTTATCAAAAGAAATTGTCTAATCTATATTCAATATGCGCTTTTAACACTTTGATTGTCATATATATCCAATTAAATACTTCTGTGAATTCAGGATGTAGCCATATTAATTTTATTGTTAATTTAACACACATTTCCTACTTGCTATACTATTTGTATATAAGGGTTAATTACAATCTTTTATCAGATTTTTTTCCCGGACTAATGTACATATATTTAAATCAATGAAGCTCATGTATGAATTCAAATACATTTTTAATTAGATAGACAATTTTTCTAATTTGTGTCAATGTCTTTAAACAATGAAAATTGAAATTTTTCGTTAGTAGATAAACTGTAACAACTTACTCCACTATGAAGCAAGTTACTAAACTGAGACACAAGTTGTTATATTTACAATATTATCTTAAATATATTTACATACGAATAAATTTAAGATTATATTGAAATTAAATACAAAATACCTCACATAGAATATTTATTTAAAAATGCAGAATTAAACTTACAAAAGTATGTTAATATGGTTTTTTTAGTTCTTAAATATCTAGCAATCAATTAAATAAAAAAAAGTATTTTAGTTTAAATTATTAGTTTATCAATTCTAGATACGGGGTAAGTTGTATTGTAATAATTTGCCTCAATCGAGTATATTACTTAGCCCTAACTTATCATTTTTTATTGAAGAAAATATAAATCAAAAGTCAATATATGTACCGATTCAAAAACGTAATAAAACTTATTATTATAACTTAAATATACATTTAAAAAAATATTGATAATATCTCCAGCTTATGTATCTAATAAAACAAACAATTCACATAATGAAATATTTATTTCCAATAATGAAAATCACATAAATAGACGTAGCTATATATAAATCTCTCTAGAGTCCAATTACGGCAGCCAAACTAATAGTAAGTGGAATAGTTGAGTAATTGTCCCAATTACTATCGCTTTAAACACGTAATGACATTATGCCTATTTTATAGTTTTTAAATACATAATAAATAGTCTTTTTCATTCCACTTGTTATTCAAGTAAAAACTTTACATATACAATAAAAGCAGCTTGAAAAATGATTATTTATAATAGGAAAGATAAAACACGATATCAAACCTATTACTGCGAATTTTAATGCCATATAAAGTATATTGAATACTGTCTCCCTATTTACTATCCGTGTACCCAATACATACATCTCTATCAAAACTATTCTGCAGGTAGCTCTCGATTTGTGTCAATCGATTTTTAAAGTATTACCGATATTATAAAGTAATAAATTTATGCGATTCATCCTTTAATGTAATAGCTTTCTTTTAAAACTTGTAACAGAAGTGTACTTACGAACTCACATTAGGCTAGGTCGATACTTCAAACTCTGACTTTAATCACTGTAAGGTGGAAGGATGGGACCAGTATAGGATGATCAGGATTCAACTGAAATAACTTCTGACTATCACTTCGATTTCACAAGCTCGTCATTTAATCTAATCCGTTTCAATCGTCGGGACCAACTCAACTGACCGCCGTTCGGAGCGCCTTATCCCTCACGGCATTGTCGCACATTACAATCCCCCCCAGTCTTATACTTTAATTTGATTTTACATCACTAAACCAAATACATTAATTACATGAATGAGAAGATTAAAATATAATTATTTAGTAATGCCTGATAGCAGTATTTAATATGTAGTATCATATCTTTCTATCTACCTACCTTGAGTGGAAGTTGGCAGTAATTGGCGCGTATATATATTCACGCATATAACAAGATTCATTTACTGTAATGCAGGCAAATCTTAAATTATTGTCTTTAATGTTACATCTCAATAAATTACATTTAAAGGTAACCTATCACTTTTTTATGTTTATTTTATTGAAATGTGTCATTTAAACATTATCACATAATTGTTTAAATTTTAGTGCATATAAAAAATGAGAATACAGGTTTGCTTGTAAAACTTTCAAAATGTGCAGTTCTGCTTCTGTTTGGAAAATGATAGCGTCTACATCTTCAGTTACATTCCTAACTTCTTTAATTATTTTATAAATGTAAAACTTATTTTACATAATTGTGCGTATGCTTATATGATAGTTTTAGTTTAACATTAAAATATTTTTAATACATAACGCTCTCTCATAATTTTTATTCTAATATTACAATTAAAAACAGCGGCAGTAACTGGAACACTGACAACAATTGGAACAGTTACCTTAGAATTTCACAAGGATTATGTGTAAAATTTATAAAAATGTCCTTCTTTGTCATCTAATTGCAATAACTTGCCCCTTGTAATAACTACAAGATCTCAATAACTTCTTCGCTATTCTTATGAGAATATTTTGCACTGATTTTATATGATATTGTGAATTCTAGAGAAGTCCATTAACTTTACCGAAGACTTTCATATTTTATTGGAAAATGTATTTTAATATAAAAAATTTATTAAAAATTACATTATGTAAAAAATAATAGTGTAGCAAAGGACCGATTACAAAAATCCGTGCAGCGATCACTGGATTGATTGGATGAGATAAAGTCTTTAATTTTCAAATATTCCTATCTTTTTTAGTTGAATATGACTAAAAAGATTTTAATATTTTTTCATCGAAGAAAAGTTGCCTTCAAATTAATAAAAAAGTATTTAAGTAAATTTTATTCTGTTCATATCTTATATACGATAATTGTAATTGCGAATATAGAGTCATTAACATTATGCGATGAAGTTCCGATATAATTCTAGTTTCGATTTTAAATTCAATCTCTCGAATGCCGAAGAAAACTCGACATATCTTTGCAATCACGCAGGGAAACGGCGCGGCCACCATTGTGCGAAACTTGGTGGAAAAGGCAGACCCAGTGAGCCGAAAGCACGAAAACTTTCGACAGTTTCCCGGGAAGATATACGAATCGCTCTGCGAGAAACTGCGAGAAGAAAAATGGAAAAGCGCCGCCTCTTTTTCTCAGGTGAACCGGAAAACTCTGCCTTGAGAAAAGCATGAATTAAATTGTTAAATAAATGCACACAATCGCCGGGAGAACTAACGCACTGCCTGTCAGCCGCAGGCGCTTTGAGAAATGTATAAAGCAGATTTTGCTTTAGGAAAAATTTTAAAAGTTCATAAAGCGATTTTTAATGCACGCCCATTAATCATAGAGTTGCTTGACTTACTTATCAAATGTTGCAGTTACTGTTAAAAATTTTGTAATTATTTATAAAAAGTGTAAAATAATTTTAAATAAAAAATAAAGATATTGGATATGTATGTTTGATTTATGTTTTTCTTTTATCACTGCTTTTATCTTGCACTTTTATTTGCGTTCGCACAATTTTTTTTCTCACAGTTAATACCTTTGATGAAAATCTTGATTTAAATTTATTGTAAAACGTGTTATCGCTAACATAGCCTCATTTCCGGCGTTAAATCTTCGACGGATATCGGTTCGCTTTTGAACACCTAAATTAACCGGTGTACGTTTAAGTTGGGCTTTCTGGGTGACGGTAAGTCACGCATGTATACCGGCGGTTCGCGATGTTATCGCGTTACATTTCATAAGACTGGATCACATCACGTACATTTACTAGCAACTAGCACGCTAAGTAGACCACCGCTAAGAAGCGTTATGCAATTAAAGTACTTTGACTAGTTTGCTTTCTGACTACAATGTAAAAAATACAATAGAACCAATGTCGTTACCTTCATTTAATACTTTTTATCAAAAACTCTTTTATTTAATTTCAAGTCTTTCCTTAAAACTTTTTCACATTGATATCCAAGTTTCCAAACTAATCTTTTTGCACCTAATCTAACATCTTTAATTAAAATTTTTTATTAAAAAAACTATTATTATCTAAAATAAAGAATTCAAAAACACATACACATAATAAGAGAATGCAAGAAGAATCCTAATTTAAAACTTCTGAAAGAATAATAACTTACACTTAAAATCCAAAAATCTAAATTAGAGAAATATCTTCAAAGATCAATTTAAATAGAGGATTTGTCTTCAAAATATATTTCTGAAATTAATCTGTCCAGAATACAAATTTGATTAAAACGAGGTTTTGTATTTTGTGTCACTTTTCAACATTACATACTCTATAATAATTGAGCATATTACAATAGCTTTATTAGTAATAATTTATAAGATACATTATATTAAATGTTAATATTACATTTTTATTAGAGAATATTAATCTCTAACAGTGATATGTATTGTAGAGAGTGACATATATATATTAGAAGTTTCTAATATAGAAATGCGTCTCTCTTTAGTTATATAATTGGCATAATAAATTGTGATAATATGTACCTGCGACATCTGATAAGACTTTCTTCTCCTCGAAATGGTGTCAGTTTTTGTACCTAGTCGTATATAGAAATCCAAGCGGTAACAAAGCATGTGAATCAGGCTGTAGGTAGCGAGGTGGGTCAGTGGCCCGATCGTGATATCGAGATACGAGCGCGGATAGGATACACGCGAGGAACTAAGGGTGAATTTGCTCCGGGCACGCCGTAATCCAGATCGTGCATTCCGAGCACATATATATATATATATATATATATATATATATATATATATATATATATGTTCGCGTGATTTTGCAGCCCGTAATAAGTGAATTCATGTTTCTATCCATACGCCCCAAACTCATTTCCCCTCCTTCTCCCGAAATCCCGACCGGGGCTCCCCTGTCGGGAATGCATTCGAGCACATTGATGTATATTCGGCAACGCTAATTAATTATACAATAGCTTCCGCATTTTGAAGCTGTTATGTCGTAAATAGTTGTAACCATTATTTACAAGTGCTACATTCCAGAGATTAACAGAAATGAGCCGCTTTGTGTTTTAGACAAAACATGATTTTACTAATATTTTAATATGTGCATACGAGATGTTGCAAGTATAAGAGAAAGCAGAAATCATCTTAATTCAGATTTGCGTATAAAGTACCACTTCGTGCCTTCATAGGTTATTATTCGCTATTCAAAATAACAATTTATTTGGAAAGATACACGTAAATCTCAATAATAATTAGTTAAATTAAATGCCAGTTTGTAATTACTTATGCTTGTGTGTATGTGTGCGTGCATGTATGCAGTATTTTCATTATCCTATAATAATTACTCATTACAGACGATACTCTATATTTATGCCCATTCGGAATCCGATAGCTTGATGAATTATTTATCGTATGATAATTTCAATTAGATTATATAATTATCATGAAAAGAAAATAATGCAAATATATGAACATTTTAAAGAGATTACGACTTAATTTAGCATAAATCGGCGATTCTAAAGTATGTTTTTAATCTTTTTAAGATTTTAAAAATAAATAAATTATATAAACATACGAAAAACGCAATTATGTATAAATTAATTAAAGTAGCCTTAACAAAGCATACATTAGTTTATCACAATAATTTTGTAGAAATATAGAAACATAGAAAAATTATAGTTGTATAAATTGCATAAATTACATAGCAAAAAAATAATTGTTTTAACTATATAGTACATATAATAATAAGCAAAAACATGGTCTCATAAAATTATAACAACATTATAATAATATAATAATGATAATAATTTTATATTTTTGTTATTAGTTGACTAATTCTTTTGTTCCTAATTTTTTTTCAATAAAAATATGGAATACTTACGGACTGAAAAATTGTGTTAAACACATTTTGTATTAAACACAAAAGATAGAAAATAAGTAAACTTACTCTACTTTAAATAAACAAGAATTCTACAAATAAAGCTAAATTTAACTTCTATTTTTATTTACTCTTAACGTCCAGTTTTAGAAATTTAATTTTATTCAAAAATAAATTTACATACATATCTATTTTTGTTACTTCAGGATAAAAATACATCGTAAATCGCAGAAAAAAGATATTCTTTTAATAATTATGAAAAATGATAGCGTAGTTATATTTGGGGTCAAAGGGATTGAATTGCACGTGTAATTCAAAAGGATTGAATCGCACGTTAATTTCATTAAATTTCAGCGAATAATTATTATTCAGACAGCCGCAAAAATCGTTGACGCAGTCCATGGGTTAGGCAGAATTGATTGACATTACAAATGTCATTTTCTATAAATAGTCCGCGACGCCATTTGAAAGACGTTTCGTGTCGTGACTAAAAATATATACGTCGGATTTTAACGCGATTGATGCGATGCTAAGCAGCCGCTAGGACGAAACAAATTACGATAGAAGGCTATACAATAAAGAGTTATCGATCTCTGTTACGTCACATCACTCATTCAACCGCCAATCAAACAACTTGATGCAAGAGAAAGACAAGAACATTTTATTTAAATTTTCATGAAACATCAAGAATTGATAGGATAAAGCTAGGACAGTAGATTAGAGTAAAAGAAATGATACACATTCCACGTTCAAATATAATGAGGGACGAAGACTATCGTAAAATCACGTTGAGAACAAAGAAGCCATTGTGCGTATATGTATATAATCATTTCTCCCGCGTCTACCGAATTTTCGTTATTAACATTCTGTCAGCTGCTCTCTTTTTGATGAGCGTTTGCTTTGATTAATTCTTCATTCTTGTCATTCAATAGAAATAATAATAATTTAGTGATAATTAAAATATTGTAATACACAATATATCTAGTTTTTAATTATTAAATGTTTTTTAATTATTAAATGATTTTTATATTTGAGCTTATAATGTGTTAGAGTTATATTTTTATATAAGAATGTCTTTACTTATTACAGAGTAACATAACTTCCCCGTACAAACTTCTACCTACGAATACATTAGCCAAATTAAAATAAATTTTTTATAAATTCATTTTGTATATTTTTTGCTTGTTTGTTACTTAAGTGCGAAATGTTTTATTTACTTTAATATCTTTTTTTGGACTAAAACACATTAATACATTCAAATTTATTTAAAAAATTATTATAAAAAGGTTTTAATTTATAAAAGTGCAATTGCATGAGACCTTTCACTTACACTTAAACATTGGAAGAGAGAGATTCAAAGTTTAATTAAGATTAAAAAAACATCCTTGCAACGTTAATTAATTAGCGTGTAAAATAATTAATTTGTAAATATATATGCGACATGTTGTATCATTGCAAATAATATATTAACAATTTCTCGAAAAAAACTGCAGTCAATCAAAACTGCAATTAACAAAAACAATAAATTTCTAATACACTAAAATATTTAATATTACATTAACAATATCAAAAAATTGCATATAATAAATATAATTTGTTTCACGATAAATCTATTATTAATAATTGTTTACTTTTAGGCAAATTTAGCATTATTTAGCTAAACATCGGAATGGCATTCATGGTATCATATTGCGGCTAATCTATTATTATCGATCGACGGCGTATTAATTACTAATGACAGACACGCGAAGGCGTAATGTGCAACGTTTTGCACCATAATGTTGCACGCAAATGTATATAATTGCTTGCAAGTTGGACACATTAAATACGTTATTTGTTATTTATATTTATAAGGCAATTCAAGCAATTCATTATGAGCAATTCATTATTTACTAATTAATGCATGGAGCAAAATATATCCCGACATGCAACACCTATCAATCACAATCAAAAATCGCTGACATAACAATGATATATATTAATATTAATATAAAATATACATTCATGCCACAATTAAAAAATTTTTATAGAAATAACCAATAATGATCGAAATGACAAAGATTTTACGACTTCACAATAATAAAAATATTATATAATAATAAAATAAAATCATGAAAGGTTTTGTATAATAACATTTTTTTATCTAAATCCTAATATAAAATGTAAAATTTTATGTAAAAAAATAAGAAATGCATTGTTAAAAAGACATTTGTTTTTTGTTTGCGAATAATTGATAATTGAAATTGAAATAAAATTGAATTAAAATGGTTGAAAATTATAAGTTTAATTTAAATTTAATAAATACCTTTTATAAAATTCTATAAAAATATGATAAATATTGTTTGAAACTGCCTTATATAATAAATAATTTATTATTATTATTCAACTAATTTGTTAATTTGACATTTTAAATCATTTTAGTGAATTTTTATTTTAAAGTCATTAAGATCTTTTGGCACATAGTTTTATAAATAATTTAAAAAATATCAAAATATTATTTGCGATATTAGCGTGTGTTGTATCTGGCTGCAAGTTTTCGACAGGAAATTAACTGTGAATAATCAAATTATCTGTGCATATATTTATGTAAACATTCATAAGCGCTAGCATTTATTAAAATGTACTATTCAATTACGATATATAAAATCTAAAATTAAGAAATTTAATGTTTAAAGATATGCAAAAATCTCAATTGAATACTTTACACTTTTAATAAAAAAAAATAAACATTTAACGATAAAGTTTTTTATTTATTTAGCAAATATATGTATTATGTGTATAATGTATATAAATTAAACTTTAAATATGTATATATAATATATATAATATTTTAAATATATGTATAATATATATATATATATATATAATTTTATATATAATTATATATATATATAATTATATATATATTTATATATATATATAATTTTATATATATTTATTTATTATAAAAATTATTTGATTATTTACTAGAATTTTATTAATTTAATACAAACAAAAACAGACAAACCCCACATAGACAAAAAGATATCTTTTAGAGGTTTACAAAAGATATCAAAAGATATCTTATGTAACATTTTTTAAGATTTCTGAAAAAGATTTTATTGTTTTTTGTTTTCGAATAATTGATAATTGAAATTGAAATAAAATTGAAAATTGAAATAATTATAAATTTAATTTAATTAAAGCCTTTTATAAAATTCTTATTTGGAAGATATATTTATATATATAAAGATATTATATATAACCTCTAAATAATCTCTCTTTTATATTTATATATTTATATATGTATAAAGATATATTTAGATTTTTTAAATATAAGATACATTTTATATATATA
>JANQDE010000185.1:202535-217129 GCA_037157785.1 Cephalotes varians
TCAATGTTACAAAGATATTTTCGACAAAATCTTTTTAGACATCTTTTAAACAATTTTCAGATATCTTTTAAAAATATCTTGAAGATATTTCTAAAAACTTTTAATAAGATATCTTTTATATATCTTTAAGATCTCGATATTTTTTGAGATCTTCTTCAACAATATATTATTATCTTTGCCAATGCAAACAGGTTCTTGCTATTTCTCGCAGAACGGCTTACCTGTACGCGAAACACACACACACACACACACACATACATGCACGCACTCACATATTTTATTCAATGGATGTTCTGGGAACGTCTTTAGGACATATATGATTTATTTATGATGATGCAACAAATGAATTGATACTTCGATTAACATGTCGTCGTGAATATTGTTTGGGCATGTATTACAGAACTTTTCGAAATAGATTCCGATCGGAATTGTTCAATTCTTCCCTAGATTTTTATTGTGTTTTCTAGAGAAAATGGAATAATTCCGAATTCGGAATCTATTCCGAAAAGTTCCATAATACGTGCCCCGATTCCATTATCGAATTGAACGCGCGTTCCTATCAATCGAAAAAAAAACATTGAAATTGAAATCGATAATTTTTACGTTACACACGATATGACGTTCGCCAGCCACTTTTTATGGTACTCTCGACGTTTATCGCACATACGACGTACTTTGAACGAGTAAATTACACGAAACACGACGAGCGCGCGGCACTTTCATTACGCTCGATGTACTACGATGTCGTACTCGAACCACGCAACGGTAATTTCATGTCGCTTTGCGAGATATATCGATTGCGAAACGTAGCTAATTACTTATTTCTAAAACCCGAATAATACGACGCGTTCATTCATACTGAAATAACTTGTATTTTTGATACCGATAATCGAATTTTTCATTGTTAAAAGCATTCATATGTTACAAGCTGATTGCATTTTCACGTGATTGGAGTCCAACACATGTTTTCATGTTGGAATCGACATTAAGGGCATTTAACATTTCTATAAAGCAGAGCAGAGACTACAGTGAATATGCCAATAAGTAAGAATAGAGGGTTCTAATCCCATGCGTTTATTTTTAGTTCATTTTTTATGTACATAGTGTGTACTGTAACACTAATAGCACGATGAAGCATCCCGACGTGAGAGGTAAGGGAACTCATGTTAAATTTAGGGTTTCGATGCTAATGCTGAAGACTGTAACTTTCGAGTCTCATAACTCGGAAAGTACTTAATGTAAATGAATTTCATTTTAGTGTTTTGAAAAGCTCTTGCTATCAGCTATTAGATTCTGGAATCAAAAATATGGTGTTTTATTTTAAAAAATTGATGTGATCTTGACCTGACTTTAACGACGCCATCCAAGGTCAAATCAATGGTACCTTCTTATGTTCCCCTTCGAACCATATAACTTTTGTTTGAAACATTTTTCCGTATCTACTATAGTTTTCGAGAAATCTTAATGCATTATTTAAAATGGGACACTATATAGATACAATGGTCTCCATTATCTTAAATTCCATCTTTAAAATAATTGATAAAAACGATTGGAATCAACTTGCAACAAACTGGTAAATATTAATAAAATTTATTATATTTAGATATTTGTTCCATTTATAATAACTGAATAATTTTCAATATTCTGTATTTTTATTTATACATTTTATATTTCTAAAAATTCAAAATATCTCACATACTACATAAACTTAATAGTTGCAAAATATCCTGTACAAGACATTAACAAGAAAACAAGAATCATATTGTGAATTAAATTAGCATTACTTATAAAATCGATTTATATAAAGTTTCTTGTGCAACTTTAAATTTTTAGGATATTGTTAAATTAATAATATAATTTTATTATTAATAATCTAATAATATGCAAGTCAAAAAGTATAATAACGCTCGTATGTATCATAAAAGAAAAAGACATAAATAAATAGATAGATAATAAACGAGCAAGAAAAAGATATAGTATTAATAAATTTTTGATTTACAAGAATCTAATTAGAATGTTTAGGCTTATTTAGTCATAATCAGCCATCAATTATAGTAATTTTAAACCTATACAGCGTAAATAAATTTATTAGTCATATTGACTGTAAATTCGATAAATTCGCGTTTAAAAAAAAATAACTGTTGAACTAATCATAAATTTTGATATATTAACATTTTAAAAATTATTTTGAGTTTGTAACGATTTTTTAAGTCCAAAAATAAAACTATTAAGAAACCGAGTAAGAAATAGAAATAAAAAGTAATGTTTCAACAAACTAAAGATGAACGAGGAAGTTGGATAACTTATAGTGAAACAGGGATTGAAACTTCTGCAACAAGCGAGCGGTGTATCAGTGTCCATCTCGCGTGGCGTTCAAAACGTGGATTGGGAGAACGTTAAAGTTTTGGACTTTGAACCAAAATACCATAAAAGAACTAATTTCGGAAATGATACACATCAAGGAACAGAAGAATGATCTCAATTTAAATAGGAGTTGCTGGATGAATCTTATTTTATACTTGATATTTTGACAGACTTGCCAAGGATATATAAACATTCTATTTATTTGTTATTTTTAATTTGCTCATGCTTTGTAACGCTCACTTGCGTTTTGAACGCTAAGTGAGATGAACACTGATACACCACTCGCTTGCTGTAGAAATCTCAATCGGTTACATTTCTGCTTTACTATAAGTACCCAACTTTCTTGTTCATCTTTAGTTTATTGAATCATTACTTTTTATTTCTATTTCTTATTCGGTTTCTTAATAGTTTTATTTTTGGACTTCAAAAACCGTTACAAACTCAAGATAATTTTTGAAATGTTAATACATCGAGATTTACAGTTAGTTCAACAGTTATTTTTTAGAAAACGCAAATTTACCGAATTTACAATTAATGATGAATATTACATTTGTTTACATTATATTTGGAACTTTTTCTAGTATTCTATAATAAAGAAAGATAATTAATAATAATAATTAAATTTATAACTTTGAATTTACTAATATATTTCTAAAAAAGACTTTATATAAAACAATATTAGTAATTATTTCTGAACAATTTTTTATAAATTTTTTTTCGTGCAGTTTTTCGTCGATTCTAAAATCAAGAAAAATTAATACTAAAGATTACAAAATATAATCATATTTATTTAAGTGAATCTGTTTCAATCAGTAGCATATGCAGGACTCAGTGATACATTACAAAACAAATTATTCTTTTAAAACAACGAAGACCAAGTATATAACTTAGAATAGATTATTTTTTTAAAGCAACATAAAATATATATGCAAGATTATACACTATAATATATAACACTTTAATAATATTAATCTTTAATACTTTGAAAGAGACACTTTTCAAAAGATTTGTCAAAATCAAAGAAAGTTGTCAAAAAGTGGGCGCTGCTCTTTGATGTTAAAAATAAGAAAGTCACAATAGCAAATTTGTCGGATAATGTGGTTGTTTTTTTAAATTTAGATATCTATTTAAATTTAGCGTTGTAATATCTCCGTTCATAGGGCATGGAGAAGGAAATTAAAAATTCTTTATATAATTTAAATCTCAGCTACCGATGAATAAGACTAATTAGAACTCCATCGATTCAGCCATTGCTATGAAAATATGAGCTTCACTTATTTTGACGGCTCGCGTAAATATAGCCACAGACGTCTCGCCACCGTTGCGCGTGAACTTGGCGCGAGACACTAATATCTATCGATTTCGTCAATAAGATGTTATACTAATATTAAAATATATACTAATATTAAAATTAATAAGTATAATATTTGAAATTAAAATAATATTTATTAAATATATTATTTATTAAACATTAGCTTTATATCGATTATATTTTCATATGTAACAATATAACATTATTCAACAACTTTTAGAAAAATATATTCGCCATTTAAATGGTTTATTTTAAAAAATAAGATATAAAAATCTAGTCATACAACCACTGATTCTATGTAAAAGAATAATCTTTTTCGGTCTATCTATTTATTTGTCTTTTTCTTTTACAATATACATTCTTATTTATTATATTAATGCAATGTTTTTAATATTCTGTATTTTAAAGATCAAAAAGAAAGATACAATTATTGTTTATGAGAATAAACAGTAAATTCCTGTTAAATTTAATCAGTAAGTCTTAAGTGAAAAAAATCTGTTTACTGTACAAAATACTATCGCGTCAATTATGACAATGAAATCTGATAAATATTGGGAATTATCTGAACTCTAAGGAATATATAATATAAAGAAAGAAATTTCAAAACGGGCATTCATTCTTATTTTTTCTCGTACAAGAAAGCCGTCTCTAAATTACATTATTTCTCACACATTATTAATAGTAAATACTTTTTTTATATTCGGAGTTTCTTATATAATCTTATATAAATTTATATAGTCAATTTAGTTACATTTTTCCTCATGTTTATAATATTCGACAATGTTTAAATAACTCAAAATATAAAACTAAATTTCTGTAACAAGTTTTTATCTTCCAAGTTTATCTTCCACTAAATATAAAAGAAAATTACGACAGAAAGAATGGCTATACTATATTGTTAAGCCTCAGGATTCTTCTTTTTTTAAGAATTTCGGTGATCAGAAGAAGACGTGAAGGCAATTCATCTTTTTCATGAGTGAACGCTTTGAGGTGCGCGACAAGTCGAACGCACTCGATTAGGTCCCAGATGTGGATCGACGCCCGATATAACGCCGTCTGGGACAGTGCGTCCTTTATTTTTAGGTCAAAGAACTGAGTTCCTATATACCTGAGAACGGACCTTGTGCGATCTTACAGAAAGATAAATGACGAGGGATTAGCCAAAATTAAATAAAAGCTATTATTAGTGAGTTTCTTTTTAATTTATTATCAAAGAAAACTTATGACTTAAAAATTAAATGAAGCTATTATTAAACCATTAATTTTTATAAATAATTCGGATGTATGAATGTCGGGGAGTATGACTCTGTGTGTGTGTGTGTGTGTGTGTGTTTTTTTCCTTGAACATCGATAAAATTCCATGAAGTCGTTGATTTTCGAGAATAAAAAAGAATTTTCCCTTCCAAAAAAATTCCAGGTTTTCCAGATAGTAAACTTTCTGTTTCTGCTGGACAAATATTTCTTATGTAAAGACTTAGATGTGTGTTAATCTTCAATAATTTATAATATTTTTATGTAATCGTCTTATATGTTAATATAAAAAAGATCTTTGTAACATCAATAACTATACAATATCAATAACTATTAATATAATTATTTTAATATCTTATTAATTTAGTTACGATTTGTTATGAAAATGTTTTAAAAATTCGTATATACATAATTTTAAAAAACACATTATGTTATTGATAATGTTTAATCTAGATGTTTAATCTAGATTCAAAGTTTGCAGAGTTTTATTTTTTTAATATATACTAAATTGTTCAAAAACACAAATTATGTTTTCAAAACCAATTTGATTTTAAAATTAGAAAATGTATTATATATAGTCTATCCCAAAATCGTAAATTTTGATTTTACCCCGCAATCTTTACCAGTCAGCGAGTAATTCTTCATAACAAAAATGATAAGAATAAATGTATTTTTCTTACTTAATTTTAATATCTTATACATTGTGTGAGTATGTGTGTGTGTTTGGGAATATAAATTAAAACTTTATAAAATAAAATTTCTATAATGTCTTTATATTTTTTTAATGAAAATCATCTATTTAAGTTGTTGATATGACTTAGATATGTATTGATATTCAAATAAGATACGTATTAGTTTAGAAATTGCTTTTATGATATTATGATATTATGCACTTTTTATTTTTAATTCTTTATGTCCCAACTATATAGTAAATCAATTTTTAATGATAATCTAAAATTACAATTATCTAGATAATTGAAAATTATATTTTGTCCTAATAACATAGAACCGCAATTAAGTGTTATAAAGAATTTTATTTAAATTAAGATAAAATTTCAATATATATTTTTTAATTCAATTCAGAAAAAGAATGTATCTTATTTTAAAAACAAACTGCGTGGAATATATTTTAAATAATATTAAGAAAATTAATGTATATACACATATGATATACGTAATCTTTTTAATAAAATTATCTTTTTAAAACTATTGAAATCAGACATTTTATTTTTTTAGTGAGACATTGGCGATATCTATATTTATCCACATTTTGATTCTTTATCTTTTATATTAAGTAATTGTTAGAAAGAATTCAGGATTACATCATAATTTTAATTTCCTATGACCTCTTGAATTTACAGATTTCAAATCAAATGAAAAACCCTTTGTATATGTTATATCCATATAGAGTTGTTTCAGACAATCCAAATTTAGACTATTTTTTTTCTTGAAAATGGATAGTGACCGGAAGGTGGAAAAAAAATTTTTATTACGAAAATCGTAGTATCTAAACTATAACATCTAACGGTGACATTTTGATTTTCATATTTTATAATTTCTTATTTCTTAAAGCAGGAAAAAACTGAGAAAATATACTTGTATACTCATATAGTTTTATACATTCTATATATTCATTATAAAATTATTTTATTTAAAATGTTGTCTCGAAAAAGCAGGATTCAACAAACAATGTCTGAAACAATAGTTTTTGCAATAAAATTTTTTGCAATTTTTCATTCTTTATAGTCAAATATGATGTTATTAACATGATCAATATGTCAATATATTTGACGATCAATATAATTTGTGATCTTCAATCAAAGTGTATTTTCAATCTAGTTTTACTTTTAGCATTGCGTTCAAAATAGTTTTGAGAAATTTGGCGCGCAGTTTAAACTAAAAAATTTAAATTTATATATATATATATATATATAATAAATATGCCTAATAATCTATAAATATCATTAAGCAACCAAAATTCAATCTTGACCGTTTGTTGGCTATTCTTTACTTAATTTAAAATTTTGTTTATTCACACGTAAAGTGTGATAAGTTCGTTTTACAATGATTTATCGTCGAGTTCTTAAACCGTTTGGAAGTTGAAATGTTTTAAAAGTATTATAATTTCGGAAATAAATCTAAAAATTGGCATAAATTAAAAAATTTTATCACGGAAAACATTGAAACATAACATAAATACATGTTTTAATATTATGTGCTAAAAAATACGCGTTTATTTGTCGTTTTATTTGATCGTCGGAATCGTCCATGTGTGTATTTATTCTTTTTAAAGAATAAAAAGTGATGGCAAGGATGCGAATAAAATAAATAAGCAATTAGTTGCGACAATATAACAGATAAATTGACTCAACGATCGATGCATCGCTATTACCTGCCTGACATTGTCGAATTGGACGTTTCTCGTTGATCGGACAGACGCGTCAGGAAAACACGTTAATTGAAATCTCGCGTACTAATTAACACGATATGACGCTCGTCCGTCACTTCCCACAGTACTCTCAACGTTTATTGCACGCGCCTCGGATGACAAAAATAACGCAAAACGCACGGCGAGCGCGCGACACTCCCGACTTTCGTTACGGGCGCGATGTACTGTGACGTTCGAACAACGCGCCGGCAACTTCCCGCCATCTCACCCTGCGGCGCGAGATACAACAATGTCGCGAGCTCAAACTATATACAGCAGACTTCCGTATAACACAGATTTATATAACACAACGGAAAAATTGCGACAGTGCTCGTATAACACAATAAATCAACTCAAAACGCTTTAGATAACGAAATACATATAACGAAACATAACTAATTTTCATGTATAATGCGCAACTAAAATGAGGGATTTACAGAATTAAATTCTTGTTTGGATTTTCAAACTTGTTTTAATTTCACAATTAAACAAAGAGAGGTCAAGGCTGGCTCTTAATTATCTATAATAATATTTATATATGTGTAAAAATTCGAATTTTTAGTCCAAATTGCGTGTCGCATACTGTCGGACTTTCAACGCAATTCGAAAATCGAAAAACTAATTGAAAATATCACAATATTAATAATATTATTAATAGTTAAATATGATGCTACTTATTTTAATTTTTGTTTCGTTTAAAGCGAAATACAAATTCCACTATTAAAGTTTTTATACATAAAAGTTAAAATTTAAATATTTTCATATTCTCAATCCATCTGCAATCCACGCAGATTCATATAATTTCTCGGAACGTTATCTCTTACGTTTATTGTGCTACTAAATTAGATGTTTAATCACTAATCGCTGGAATCCGGAAAAAGTCCGTAGCGTGTTGCTTAATCGTTCGTGCCGAGGGCCACGCTAAATAACAAAAGCGACGTGACTTTTATCTAACTGATCTATCTTCTCAAACATACAAATTGCCATTATCACGAAAAAAATGAAATCCCAGAAAATTCTAAAACCTTATTTTATAAAGTCGACCGCACGGTCACGCACGTATAATATTTGAAAGAAATGTTCCTGTGTAACAGAAATAAGGGAAAGCAGTCTTTACTCGGTAGCGGATCTTAATGCTTAATATATATGCTTAATATATTTGCTTAATATATTGCTTAATACATATGCTTAATATATTTTCATGTAAATTTTTAATTATATTCTGTAGTTTTATAAACTGCGCTGATTGTCGAAATGTATTTCTAACTGAAGATAGACTAGTAATATCACAAATTAAATGAATCAATTTAATACTGACGTTAATAAGTATTTTAATCAGTTAGCTGTGATTGACGAGTATACTCGTTATGGAGAAATGGCAATATTTTGTGTTATGACGAGTATACTCGTCGTGCGTAAAAAGTAGTTACCATTGGCTATTTAAATTGTAATTTTAGTGAAAACAAGAATATATTCGTAAATTTCAAGATATTTAAAATATTTGGAGGCCAAGACGAAATAAAACGAACAAATAAAAAATTTAAATAATGTAAGTCTCTAAATCGGACCCCACTGCCGATAACTGGGTGCAAGTTAAGTACATAAGTACATAAACTTCGAGCTTGTCAGCTCGCTCTGTGCGTCTTCTCGGAAACTGTCTTTCACACGAAACTTTCGATCGCAACACTTACTCTGTGATTGACGAGTATACTCGTCATCGCTTCATTTTTGCGACACATTTAGGTGCACACTTTGAAAAGGGGTCAACACAGTTAACTGGTTAAAACATTGCAAAGAATATTCCTGTGTGTTTTATGCAAATCAATATGCAGATTTTTGAGAATAATTTATTATTTAACTTAATAAGTGTTTATTTTATTTTTATAAGAAAACATATTGAACAGAGAGAATGGTCTTGATTTACTTTCTACATGTAACTATAATATCAGGTTTTAAGCTTTAAATTTATGAAATAGAACTTAGAGATATATATTCATACGTTTGTTAAATGTAAGTTAAGTTTTAAGAACTATGCGCCTAAGAGACGTTTAACAAAATATCCGGGAAACGCATAAATCCCGCATGCTACTAAAAGCACGAATAGCGTACACATAAAGCAACACAGTATTCGCCATTTATAATAACGACAAACGACGAAACGGCACGCTCTCCACGGATTGCGGAACCAGGAGAAGGAAGTATCGGGTCGCCTGCAAACAATGTAATACACATGCTCGGTAATGATCAATAATTGAAAATATTGAATATAAAAAAAAGAAGAGCACGTTTTTATCAAAACCGAGCATTATTAAAGAAATAATATTTAAATGTATTTAGTAGAATAAATAATATAAATAAAATTATCAATAACACATCTTCAATTATCAATAACAAATCTTCTAATAATATTATCTATATATAGATAATTATTTTATTTTGTTTTTCTGCTAATTTTATTGGAATTAAGGAATAAACCCGATTATCATTAACCATTATTACCCATTATTGCCCAAAATATATAATTTAAAATCATGACTATTCATAGAGAGATAAACCTCGGAAGCGGAAGATTTTGAGGCGGATCCCTTCCTTTGCCTGCCGGTTGATTATCCGCATCTACCGCTTTTAAAACGAACATCTCTAGTTCAACTTTACCCTACAGTGAAAGAGGATATAATTGTTAGACAACGAAAATTGTCTAATATTTTATTTTCATCTTTCTTCACATAATAATTTTCATATNATATAACATATAATATATATTATATATTAGCTTTGTAATAATTTAGCCAAAATTTCTCTTTTTCTCTTTTTCTGTCAAAATCCTTTGCAGTTTTATGATACATTACCGCTTGAATATATCTGCCGGCGTCAATAGCACGAGCAAAAGGCCACCAAGCTCTAGTTCGGGTAACTTTGAATAAATTTATTGTAGGTAACTGCGGTTCGAGTAACTTCATCGTACAGTTTTTGGAGTTTGAACTGCCTCGCGGCATTCTGGACAAGTCTAATGTCAACTCTCCTGCAACACGTTAATTAATTAGAAGACACATAGCATTTATACAATGTGCCACGTTAATCATAAGATAAACATAATTTATGTTTTCAGATATACATTCTCTGTTTCTAGAAATGCAGTTTCCTCTTTGTAAATATAAATAAAAAAGATTTCTAAAATTTAGGCAAAATAAATTTACATACACGGAAAAAAACAGTTTTGCTGAAGTATCTAAAAATTTAGCTAGATACAAATCTGAAAATAATTTTATTAGAAATCAAAATTATTATGTAACACTCAAGTTAGTTGCTAGAATGTCAACATTTTTTGAAGCATTCCCAGACAACACTCATGTCTAAAAAATATCTTAAAAACATCATAAAAATATCTTTTAAACTGCTTTGCTTATTATGCTAGGGCATCCTATAATTATTTTCAACACATAGTTCAACACAATTATTTTCAGATTTGTATCCTAAATTTTTAGATAACTTTAGGTTTACTTCAGCAAAATCATTTCTTTCGTGTATCCAAATTGATTTAAAAATAATTATTGGTATAAAATGTATTACGTTTGTTTCGTATCGCATACGAGATGTATTTAGCCCAATTCAAGCTCCAATTATCAATCTATATTTTAAACGTTTCCATATTGAAATAGATTGATTTTAATTACCTATAAAATCGTCCGAGGAGAAATGATCACTGTCCCAAACTTGTAGACGAAGCTTGCAAGGCAGCTTCTCCTCGATCTCGTTTTTAGCAAACACGGACATTCTTCTACGAACTATCATGACGTTCTCGCCTTTCGAATACGTGACGCGAAATATAAATCTCCAGTTGAAGTTACCCTCACCGGTTAGGGAGTTATAGTGGATGTCGGTTTTCTGGTAATCTTCGTATTGGATCCATCTACGCAATTATTTCGAACAGATAACAAAATCCAGCAAATCGATTGGCTTTCTCTAAGTGTCATAAAGTCAGTTATTTTATTGCATTTGAACTAAAACTGATTACTCTAAAGAATTGATTAAAAATTAAATTATTACTAGATTTTCACTGATTAAGAATCTTAAGAGACCAGACAGACCTTATTCATGAATAATAAAAATAAAAGACAAATTTATTCCCAACTACATAGAATTAAAGCGTCAAGAATCAACAGATGATTTAAAAACTACATTTATGATGTTCAAAATTACATTTAAATTGAAAGTGAAAAATATTTAAAGGGAGATATATTCAAATTCACAAAGCGTCATCAATATCTCCCGCAAAATTTACAATTTCCGTTTTCTATCTTTAATTTCCGCCTTGACTAGATAAATCACAGCATGTGTTGATAAATATCGTCATCTCGATACGAATGAATCGTCAGGAGAGCTAATTAATCACAGGCAATAAAGTGAATTCTGATAACTTAACCAAACTCAGTTGTTTTATAACTTTTTTTTGTATTGCTATTATATGTAATTGTTAGGTAAGTTTGATAAAACATTCTTACTCATCAATCTTACACGTGGAATGACATACCCTTTGACATAAATGTCAGAACACTTTTCTCCGGTGAGGAATTGACTCTCGGTCAGTGGCACGTCCTCGGTATTCCAAACAATAACGCGAATTTCATATTCCTCCGGTGTTGGGGGAGTAATGTTAACCGCCGGTTTCGGTGGCAATTGTCCAATTCGAAACATATCGATCCACATTTCGAGTTTGCCCTAGAATATCATTTTTGTATTCAGAAAGCTCATAATTGTAAAATATCTTAATGTATCCCGGAGATTGATCTGGAGAGATCCTAATGTAAAAACATCGAGATCACAGTCATTTTCAAGTTATGAACGATCAAAGTCAATCAATGTTATCATATTGAGTTTCGTATCGATTTATCATATTGATTATATTGATTTTTAGAATATATATTAATTTTTAATTTTATTTTTTAATTTTTTATAGCTAAGAATTACATATCGTAATTAATTAATTGCTTAACCTCTTTTTGTAAAAAATTTATTAATTTATTAATTATTCCTATTAGAATAATTATTAAATATAATCATTAATTTAAATTTGAAACATACCTTTGTTTTGCAATCAATAAAATTGGAAATTACATAATAATAATTATTATTAGTGTTCAAATTACTATCTGCATTAATATTAACATTATTGTTATTAGTATTCAATTCAGTGTTACTATTAGTGTCTACATTCATATTAACATTATTAAGTAACAAATAGATTATAACTGATATATGAAAACACAACAATTAATTACAAATGCGCTACACCGGTCAAAGCTAGATCTTCGTGCTAATGTTTCTTTTTTGAATTTATACACATTTATCAAGTGCACCAAACTGCGCGCCGAATAAATTTTTGGTCTTGAAACAGTCCTCAGTTGAACAAAAATAGTAACATCACGATGTTAAATTGATAATCAATTTAATAATAATGATGCTAACAAGCATTTTGATTCCTTTTTCTCCCGAAAAATATTTTTTGCAATAAATTCTTTATAATATTCGAGGAGAAAAGGGATCAAGATGCTTATTAGCATCATTATTATTAAATTGATTATCAATTTAATATCGTGATATTACTGTTCTTGTTCAACTTAAGACTTTTTCAAGACCGAAAATTTATTCGGCGCGCAATTTAGTGAACTTGATAAATCGAATATTTCGAGTGTTTAGCTGACAATTTTGATATTTGTTATTGCAACGTATGACACGCTATGTTTATGCAAGATCGCCGCGCTATCATTCGCAGGTTCAAACGGGTAGGTACTCGTCGTGTTATGACTTCGCAAATCGCGATTAATTCGACTAATTAGCGATTGTCAGTTCTCCATTACTTAATTTTCACAATTAACAATTTGTAAAATTGTCAAATTAACGGCCGCCGATCTGAGGCATGCATTCCGCACGATTTATTCGTGTAATGTAGAAAAATCGAAGTGACAAAGGCACGGGAATTTATAGTCCATTCCTTTATAAGACCGTCCATTCCTTTATAAGATTCTTAAGATACTAATACGGCTCTGTCATTGGTTTATGACTTCGTAAGACTGTACTTAAGATGGTATTAAATGTAAAAATTGACTATTTATACCGCCCATAAATTAGCGACTCTGTTATTCGCGTGGTAAAATTGTCTCTTCAGTTCGAATTCGAGTATATGGCGGACGAATATATGGCGCGTCGCGCTTTAAAACCCGTGTTATACTATGCAGATCAGATCCGAATTGCGTATCACAAATCGCAAAAATAGAAGCTCATTTATTCTACGATTCATAATTTGAATCTTTGACTGCTTCAATGAGCTTTTGATTGGCTGCTTAATGATTCGTAATTCGCAATGTGACACGGCCTTAAGCAGAGATTAAAGATTTTGAATTGAAAATTAGAATTCGACCAATTAGATAATAAATTTTAATCCATATCCTTTTAATATTTTAGTCTAATATAGTCTTTTTTATTAAAATTTTTATTTATTTAAATGCAATTTTTCTAACATTTTTGCATTGTGGAATGATACACGTATCGGTAGATTCAAATTACAGAAAGCTTTGCTATGTTATATTATATATATATTATATATATATGTGTATATTATATATCATTTATTAATATAATATAGTATATTTCAAGAGATCTATACATTCAATACCGCAATACTGAATCTCAATAGCGTATTTCTGAACGCTCCATCGCACTTTAATTAATAATTGATTTTATCGTATTGTATCGCACAGTATCGAAATGAAGTCGCCAATTTTTCGCTTATTAACGAAACGTCATGTGTATAAAATTCCAAATTTATTCCGGATTGAACAACGTCGCGATGTTTAATTAATAAGCAGAATTACAATTAATTCCGTATTTTATATTGTTTTTTGTATTTTATATTTGTTAACCGCGCATAAAGTAACTTTGGTTAGCATATAAACATTGTTAATTTGACCCATTGTTTTAAAACCCTTTGAAATTCGTCATATTCTGATAATTAATGCATCCGCAGTCGTAATTAACATGTTTTCACGAATAACTATTATATGTGAATGCCATAAATAAACAGCAAAATGAAAAACAAGAGAAAAGGGGGAAGATTGAGGAAGTCATCGACGATAAAGTAGTCGCAAGATGAGTAATTTACTTTTATTTATTAAATTCTGTGTGTGTGTGTGTGTGTGTGTGTGCGTGTGTGCGTGCGTGCGTGCGTGCGTGCGTGCGTGC
>JANQDE010000185.1:218884-230385 GCA_037157785.1 Cephalotes varians
CGTGCGTGCGTGCGTGCGTGCGTGCGTGCGTGCGTGCGTGCGTGTGTGTGTGTGTGTGTGTGTGTGCATAAGTTATACAATAAAAATATAAAATTATTTATTTTAATCTTAAAAGAATTCAGAAAAATTATATCAAATACACTGAGAAAAAACTTGTTTATAACTATAATTACATGACAAAATAGTTGTAGATAGGGACTTTATTTTTATAATTTATTATTATTGTTATAATAATAATCTTACATGTATAGTTCTATTAAAACGTGTAGTCCTACCTTTTTTCTATGAAAAAAAAAATTTACTATAATTTAATAATAATTTCAAGTATTATTAAAGTAAAATATCGAGATAAATAAAATAAACATTTTTATGTAATAAATGCAATTTCAACTAATAATTAGAATGAATATAGTTATGATGAATATAACTATCTTCTTAACATTTTTTTTTTCGTTTATTATTTAGGTAGTAATAACAACTAAAAATGTAAGTTAAAAAAAATTAAACAATCATTTTCAAGTTTGTGTGACTATATTAATAGACATTTTCCGCGAACAGTACCTTCTAGATACATACGGAGGAATTTTATTCCTTGTATGTAAAAACCACACAGGATTGAATAAAAAACACTGTTACATTCTAGTTCCAGAATTCTTTATTTAAAGGGAATTCGAGGTACAAGGAAAAGCAGGAAAGAAAATTCTTTCGGAATTAAACCTCTTAAAGCGTATGTCACGAGTCGAGCGCACCTGTGTAAGACCCCAGATTGTCAACGTCTGACTTAGGGTGTTATAACACCATTTGGGACGTCAATCCCTCATTTTAAGTTAAGGAACAGAATCCCCATGATATATATGATATATATCTGGGAGTAGACCTTGTGCGATCCTATGAAAATGGATGACGAAGGTTAGCCAATTAAATAGAGTTTATTTAGTATAAATAATGTTGTAATTTATTAAAACCAAGAATCTCATAAAGTATAAATTTAATTAAACTATTACCGTACATTAATAAAAGAAAATGAAAAGAAAATTGAAACATTTAAACGTAAATATTACTAAACCGAATTTATAAGATACTAATTTTTATATAATAATTCTTATTTAATACTAATACGATATGTGCGCGCGTGCGCGCGCACGCGTGTGTGTGTGTGTGTGTGTGTGTGTGTGTGTTATTTGCGAATGTTACATTAGTTCCAAAATGAAAAAAAGATTACAATTTCGTTTTTTATTCCTTTTTTGCGTGAAAAGAAGAATCTATCTATCTGATCTATTATATATTATATATATATCTATGTATATTGTTATAGAAGTAAAACGAAGAAAAAGGCATTATGGTTTTTCGGAATTTAATTCTTGAAGGATGACTGAGAAAGAGGAAAAGAGCCGATAGAAAAAATGAATAGTAACCTAATAAGAGAGAATCCTAAGAAGACTGAGATCTTATAAGAGTGTGCTTTCAAAATCACCCTTCTCAGTTTCTTAAGATCCAGATTTATACCTCTCTCTCTCTCTCTCATCAGGATCTATATATACGCTATCTATTTATATATCATATATATCTATATCTATATCTATATATATACGGATCTTTATATATAGATATACTCTTGGAAAGGGAGGACTATTGGATTGAGAGAATTGGACAAAATCGGCGAAAGAGAGTTCCTCAAATCGTCGCTCTGAAGATGAGGAGAGGGGAATTTCTTCCAAGAACTCCACGCTCAACGTGGAGGAATATATAAGAGACAGAGATGGAATATTCTCAAGGATAGAAGAAAGAATGCAAGGGAAAGATGGTGGGGAGAAACAGAGGAGAATCAGAAAATATGCGGTCTATCAATATGGATGAGGAGGGTGAATTGTTCTGGGAGAGGTAACTAGACGGAAGAAGGAAACAATAGGATTATACAGGGAAGAGGAAGAAACTCTTTTCTTAGTTATTGATAAAAGGACACGAGAAGAAGACAAAGGAGAAAAGACAGAAGAGAGAGTTGGTAATGGTTCAGATGAAGAAGTCGGTATATCGTTAATACTATTAATTAATTGTATCGGGTGATTGATTAATTCTATTGGTTCTATTCTATTGGTTTCTGCGAGTATTAGGGCTAGTTTGCGAGCTGGCCTGTTGTCACGATTCTGGGCGTGTTTGACGGCGGACCGCGACCTCCGACGCTTGTGGAAAGGTAGCAATCGCGGGTCGACTAAAAATTCGTCCAATTTAATAGGGCGGTTATGCTAAAAAAGACGAATTTCTTTCTCTCTTTCTAACTCTCAGAAATAAATAAATTTTCTAAAAATAAACAAATTTATAAAAATAACGAATAATAAGGAGGAAATTCAATGAGTAGTTTCTTATTACCGACTAATAAGTCAAAGAAAAAGAGAGATAAGTTGGGTAGAGATCTGAGGAAGAACGGGACGCTGAAACCCTAAGTAGAAGGATAAGGAACACTGCGGGTCGCCAAAGCTAACAGAGCGTAATAACAGAGCAGAAGATACTATCAACGAGTCTGAATGCCGAAGCTAACCCATAATAGCAGAGCAGGAAGTACTATGGGTATTCAAGGATATCGGGACAGTGAGCCTAACCTTAAGTAATGAGATAAGAAGCAAAAAACGTAAATGTAAAAAACGAGACGCCTGAGAAATTTAGAGAGAGAGAGAGAGAGAGAGAGAGAGAGAGAGAGAGAGAGAGAGAGAGAGAGAGAGAGAGAGAGAGAGAGAGACTATCGAATCTACGATTTCTCGAAAACTAAAAATGGTTTCTTAGATTTACTACTTGTTTCAATAAAAGCAATATTATAGGTCAAAATTCGAGAATTCCGTTCAGTAATAGGGTCGGGATGATAACTATGATTGTCATGTTATGATTCGATAATGCTGATGCTGATAGTGATGCTGATCAGTGGATGACTCACTTCGTTACCTTATGATTTATTTTATATCACCGAACAAAACTGAAGACCGGCACTGATCGACAGACTACGAGTATACGAGATAGACTAATCGTTATTATCTCTACCGACATTTCTTTTTGCCGCTATCACGTTTGTAAAGGACTACATATTCTCTATATATTCGAGAGGATATCGGCTGTATTCCTGTATTCCGTCTCATGTGTTCAGTTGCGGATTAGGATTATATAGGATAGATTTATCGGTTTTCTTAAGTTTATAATCTTAAGACTTTCGTCATCGAAATCACATATCAAGTGTTTGCAACAGGCTCCTTATAAATCGCTACCGCGAAACATGAAGTTACTTGTGACGTTTTTGATCTCTGCGAATATTTGCGTTCGCTTATCTTTTAATCCACAAACATCTGTAAAGTTTTTTAATTCGTAAAAGATCTGCAATACCTTTTAATGTATAATCTTTCTCTGTTAGGATTCGACTTACATATTTAAATTATGCGATTTTATATATATATATATATATAAATATATATAAAATTTATATATATATATATATTTAAAAATATATATAAAAATCTTGTCAGCGAGTATTGAGAATCGTTAAATTTAAATATATTGGATATATTTAATATAATTAATATTTAATATATCCAATATATTTAAATTTGACGATTCTCAATACTCGCTGACAAGATTTTTACTATTCGTTAAGTAGATTGCGATCAATAGCCGTCATTATCTATTTCTTGTGACCTTAAAAGATATCCGCAGATAGTTTATTCGGTTCGCATAACTCAATTCTTATGGTGATAAGATGGTGATTATGGTGACGAAACTCTTCATGAAATAAAAGAATCGAAGTATCCGAACGTAACAGTACAGCATTATGAAAATTTTCATCAATATTATAATAAAATGGTTCCTTCGATGCGTGTCTCCAAAATTGGGAAAACATTTCGTTTGAAAACGAAAATAAATGAAAGATGTCTTGACAATACAATTTTTAGTTCCGTACAAAAATTATAAATTCAGGAACCTGATAATTCCTGAAAGCTATATGCCAAAATATATTAACATAAGCATCTGAAATATTATCAGAAACATCAAAACTTGTATTTCCCATTATGTTGTTATTACAATATTTTATAGTAAAATTTGTTATACGCAAATTCTGTTTATGTTTAAAATAACCATGTCATATAGTTGCATAAATGCGTAGTTGTGATCATAATATTGAAGCTATAATTTATGTGGCTAAAACGATTGTAAATATGTTGGCACCAAAAATGACTATAAATTATATTTAAATTATGATAGTTTGCAATTATTTTTTTTTTCTGTATATAAAATGCATTTACAAAATAAAAATAGGAAATAGAAAGAAATCAATAAATTTTTTTTCTTAACGATTTTATTGACCAAAAATATCAAAATTTGAAATTTGAATAATAATAAATTTGGCAGTAAAATATTCTGAATTGTTTATCCTTAAAAATACTTAATATTTAAATTCATTGGTTGTCTTATATTTTCTATTCTCTATATATGCTCTTTTTATTAAAAAATTAAAAATTTATATTGTGTGTGTGTGTGTGTGTGTGTGTGTGTGTGTGTGTGTGTGTGTGTGTGTGTGTGTAAATTAGAATATAAAAATATAATAAGTAAATATATTTTCATGTTACTTGAAATGGATGAGCTAAAAACAGATTAGCAAAAATATTTAATTCTAGAACATACATAATTATTCGTCAATATATTCTGTATGTAACAAAACATAAAAAACATAAAAAAATATAACGTGAAACGATATCAAAATATCAAATAAATTAAAATTGCTCTGAAATTTATAATTTTATTGTTAAAATAAATAATAAAGAGAGAATCAAAATAGAATTATGTCTTAATGTTTATATGATATTGTATGTTATATGTTATATGTTATTGGTTGTATATTATTGTAGATAATAAGCCGTATTTCGATATACACTGCCTGCACTGAAAATCTATATTATACGTAACGTATTATAAGAACTATTTCAGTACTGGCAATGTATACAAGAACACGACTACAGTAAAAAAAAGCATAATAGAAAAGTGAAATGCTAACTTTTTTAAAAAGCTTTTATTTGATTCCTTTATATTTCATAGATTTATAAGAAAATTGGAACAAAAAGTTTATACATTCTTTTTCTATAAATTGATGTAAATTAAAATAAATTGTTATTTTCAAAAAATATGATAGAAAAATATATTTAAATGTGTTTCTTTATTTTCTTTCTTTTCCTTTCTTTTTAATGGATTTCCTCTCTTTTTAATGGAATTAGAATGCTGCATTTGATCTTATATCTCTTCAAAATGAAACATTGTATATGAAGCAATATTCTATGTATATGCAGCAATATTTAAAGATTTTTTTAAATATGCATTAAAGTAATTAGTATATAATCCAATTTTCATTAAAAATAATAAAANACACACACACACACACACACACACACACACATATATATATATACGCACTATAAAAAATGTTAGTATGTGACATTTAATAATAATAATACACAACAATTATAATAATAATAATAATAATAGTTAACGATAATAATAATAATAATAATTGTTAATCATAGATTACTGCAGAGTGTATAATAGTTACACATAAAAAATGAAAAAAAGAAGTCAGTTTAGCAGGTAAAATCAGTCTGAATTTTAAAAAATCAATTGCTCATGATAAATTGATATGCAAATCATAAACCAACTTTGATCGCTTGTAATTCGAAAATTGTGAAACTTGTGAACTTGATATTCTTATAAATCAAGATTCAATGAAAAACATAATTTTATATATATAGGAAAGGATGTTTAGTGGTAGTCTTTAATCTGATCAAAGAATATAGCTTATTTGATAAAATAAGCAATACGCAATTTAATTAAGATATAGAGAGAATCTTTTTTTTCGCAAAACAACAATGTCTGTATCACGGTTATGCTTCCTAACGAACGGAGTTACTTTTCATAGCCAGACGATATATTTTACAACCTGCTCGAGACCGGGCCTCTTAACGTTGAAAAGTGGTCGTCTCTCGATGTGCTCTGGCACTAGGGCGCAACCGCAGATAGGAAAATCTTGCCAGTGATGAAGCACGCTAAGAGCCATGCATTCTTCTCTGTCTGTCGGCGCACATAAATTATTTAGTGTGTCTTATTTCCCTCTGTGTGTAATACAAATTCGCAAATAAGAACGAAAGGAAATAACGCGTTACTTGTAACACCGTTGTCGTTACTATTACTTTTTTATAATAATGATTTGATAATGACATTAATTTTTATGATAACGTTAACGCAAAGTTCTTTTTGAAAAATAATTCGTTACTATTATTCGTTATTTATTGTAAAAAGTAGATTGTTATTTTAATCGTTAATGAATAATGAATAATACATTAATAACAAGTAAAGTGACGAGTTACTAAATACATTCAACATTCAATTCTTCTACATTCAATGAATAACATGTGAAAAAGATACTTTTCAAAAATGACTGTCCCTTTTGCGTTAACGTTACTGTTATGAAAAATTATAACGTCATTATCAAATCGTTATTATAAAAAAAAATGGGAATAACGTTACAAGTAACTAACGAAATGGTAATAGCGTTACAAGTAATTAACGAAAAGTAACTTAATTATAATGTTTTAGAAATTTCTCGAGAGTTATAAGAATATGTATGTAATGAGAAATAGAGAAATAATTCCATTTAAAAATTTGAAGGCGAAATTCACGTGAGCTTCAGAGGACAATCCAAGGTCAAATCAATGGTACCATCTTATGTCCCCCTTCGAGCCAAACAACTTTTGTCTGAAACATTTTTGTCTACTGGGTTTAGTTTTCGAGATATTGAGCTGGATCATTTAAAATAGAACACCCTGTATATTATACACAGTATACATTTTGTTTTCTGACTTTACGTCGATTCGATGTGAAATTGGCTGAGACAATAGAAATCTTATATATAAAAATATTTGTAATTGCTCAAAGAAACAATTATGATGAGAGCAAAGATGACAAAAATATTAACATTTGAGATCGATCATTTATCATGCATCGATAATTCAATGATTAATTTGACTAATCATTTCTGGTTGAGTATATTACCACCGTCATCACGAGGAGATATTCTGGATGCCAAGAAACCAAATGGAAAAAAAATGGCATTTTTCCAATGTGTTCA
Source organism: Cephalotes varians (assembly GCA_037157785.1). Classification (NCBI taxonomy): domain Eukaryota; kingdom Metazoa; phylum Arthropoda; class Insecta; order Hymenoptera; family Formicidae; genus Cephalotes; species Cephalotes varians. Next base: position 226,035 of record JANQDE010000185.1, read on the forward strand.
AAAAGTGTATATCTGTAAGCGTTGACTTTAACTTGAAAGACTAATGTCTATGGAACATTTTGATCTTCTAACAATATTTTTTTTCATTTTAATTGAACTTTTTAGCTTTTTATTACTACACTGCAAATCATATCCTCTCTATATATAAAGGACACTTATATTTTATAACGGAATATACATTGTTAAAACGGATATCTTTCATGTCCATTTTATTTAAGCGTGACTGCTGTAATTTTTAGTATGACATTTTATTCATATATGTTACAATCCTTTCTATAAGTAGGACTGGTAATGATTATTATGAAATAGATGTTATAACGGATTTCGTAAAAGACATGGTCATGACTGTGATTTCAGTCATCTTTATTTAAAGCGGACAACAATAACGTAACCATAGCAACTCGCAATATGGCGGTAGTGTGATATTGTTCATGTCGAGTGCGCGTTTTTACATAATATAATCAGGTAAATATTATATATCATTAAATTCTATAAGTCAAAAGGATTCGTATACACATTAGAAGAAAAACCGTTTTTTTAAAGTAGCCGAGTTAAGAAAAATATTTCTAATAAATTATATGCTCTCTATCTCATATAGCACGTTGAAGATATACAGAACATACAATCTGTTAAAACACTTCTATCGGCTCATCTACTTTAACGGCAATTCTCTTTCCAATATACAGAATTACATACAAAATTTAATATATATATTTTTAATTGTCAACAACAAGCAATATGGGTGTCGACCGACGCGGTAATCTTCGCGGCAAGTGCACGGCATGTGATTGCGACGAATTTGAATTGTCTCTTGCGGATGATAACACAAATGTGTGCTTCTTCTGCGGGCATCATTCGCCTTTACATGAACGTATGGAAAAAAACGAAGGAACTTCTTTGCATGAAGGTAAGTTTTATTATAATTAACTTATATATTATACAGAGGGTCTGGTAATTATCGTGTCACCTCTTGTGAGCAAGAGAAAATTAAACTAATTATAAAAGTTCTTTACCGTTTTACGAGTTTCTTAACAATTAATGAAAAATTAATTAATAAAGATCTGTAAATGAGCATGTATTCGTGTGATTCAACAACAAAAAACACAATTGATATCACGAAACGGTAAAGTATTTATCTATTTAGCTTAATCTGTTCTACATGTTCATGAAATATGCTATGTTTTATCTTTAATGCATAGATTCCCTACATCATTATCATAATTATTATCATAATCATCATCTCTATATAATTATCATATATCATAAAGAAAAATGAATAAAATTCTAATTTGTACAGCCACAGTACTAACAACTGAAAATTTGACTGGGCCATACAATGAAGCAAACAATGAAGATCATTCTCAACAGATTCTGCAATCTATCAGCAACGCAGCACAGCAAGAGGATAATAATATTGTAGCTGAGGAAAATAATTCGGAAGTAATGATTTATGAGTGTTTGCTTTGTGGATTAATTTGCAACAAAAAAGCGCGTTTAATACATCACATAAATGTAACACATACAAACAGATCGAAACACACAATGATTTGTCGTTGCCATAAATGCAATTTGTATTTTTCAGTATTATCTGAATTTAAGTTACATAAATGTGTCTTGCCATTTGCATATGATTTATCAGTTGCAGATTTACAACAGAATGAGAGTGATATCGACTTTAATATAAATGTCACATCAGATATGCATAAGATAGAATTGAATCTTGCTGATAAAATTTTAGATTTCTGTGTACTCCTGGAAGCAAAGCATAAAGTTCCTAAAGTAGCCATAAACGCAATGGCAAATTTTCTTGGTTACATTGGTCATGAAAATGATGTTTCTCGATCAGTCACAGATAGATTGCGTAAACGTCTATTATCAAAAAATGGTGTGTATCTGATTCCGAAGCAAGTAGATCTTCCTGACGGCAGTAGTGGATATGTGATATCAGTTATTGATATCATTCAAAATTTAGCAAAATTTAGTGAAATTTTGTTTTTCTTAAAAAAGAATGTCCCATTGTTAAGTGATGTCATGACTGATATAATGCAGGGTCAAAAATATAGGACTCATCCTGGACAGGCTGCACACAAAAAAAACAATATTGCTTTGTTATTATACAATGATGATATTGAATTATGTAATCCAATTGGCATGCACAGAGGTATGCACAAAATATGTTTATTTTATGTGACAGTCCTGAACATTCCTGTCCAATTACGATCACGTTTAGCAGCCACGTTTTGCATAGCTGTGTGTAAAAGTAAATCATTGAAATCTTTTAAGGCACAGGAAGTTCTTCTGAGTAATTTCATTAATGATTTGAAGATGCTTGCTTCCACAGGAATTATAATTCCTTCTGATCCACATGGAGAAAAATTTTATGGCTATTTATTTGCATATCATGCTGATGCACTAGCAGCACATCAATTATGTGGTTTTAAGGAATGCTTTTCTCCTCTCGTTAAACAACAATGTCGAATCTGTACTGCGTCATTCAAATTATTTCCGAAATTGTCATATCATTCTCAATGTTCTTTGCGAGATGAAGTGCAACACTATCGAATTGTTGATGAAATGAAGGAAATGATGAGGAAAAACAGAGCTTTGTATTCCAAGACATCTAAGAATAACGGAATTAAACGAGACAACATATTTCGTCAGATTCCTTTCTTCAACATATTCGAAGATGTTTTGTATGATCCTATGCACGTATTATTGGAAGGGATTGTTCCTAAAGAAATAAGCTTATTGTTGAAAGCTATTGTTGTGCAACGTTTAGTTACTCGTGATCGCCTAAATACTTTAATTAGCAATTTTAAGTTTCACAAAAGCATTCCAAATGGTGAAAGGCCTCGCCTTATTCCTCCAGATTTTTCTATATCAGGAACCAGTAAAGCAAATTTTACGCTAATGTATCATTTGCCAATTCTTCTGCATCGTGACATTCCTTCTGATAATCAGCACTGGCAATGTTTTCTTTTACTTGTTGCAATTGTCAAGTTGATATGGTCTCCTGCATTAACCATTCAATCCTTAGCTGCAATAGAGACTTTAGTGCATGAACACCAAGAACAATATGTGAAATTGTATAAAAGTAATTTTTCTCCAAAGTTGCACATGCTAATTCACTTAGCTGCACAGATGCGCACTCATGGACCAGRTAGATTCCAATCATGTATGYGTGCTGAAGGCAAGCATTTTGTCGTCAAACAAAAGCGGTTTTTTTCATACAAAAATATTTGCTACTCTGTGATGGATCATTTTCAAATAGAATGTGCTTATCAAATGTTTCATAGTAATGGCTCCATTAGAAATACTTTTTTATCTCCATTAATAGATATAAAAATTAAAAATGTTATCCTAAAAGAGCATGAAAGCGCTATTTTTGAAAAATTTCCTGAATCTGAAGGTGATTCTGAGGCAATCGAATTGTCATACTTAAAATATAACGGTATACAATATATTAATAATACCGTTTTGATAGTTGGAGAAGTTGACGAACATCCTCTGTTTGGTAGAGTTTATCGCATATTTCTTTTTGAAGATGTATACTATGTGCTTGTGAAAATTCTTGTTACAACATATAAACAAAACTCATGCAGTTATGTCATGTCCTGTGAAAATCAACTTGAAATGTACAACATTTGCAAACTCGAATATCCATGGACTGTCCCAGAATATGTTATGAATGGCAAGATTCACATTCTTTTACCTTCAGGATGGTTTATTGGTCCTGTAAAATTAGAATAAATTTGAATTGCATTGTTAGGTTATTGTTAGATATATTTTTAAAAAATATATGGTAATTTGATGCTATGAAATTGTTGATTTTTGTTAAAATTCCACTTTTCCATTATTTTAAGTTGCAGCATGATAAAAATGAAATTCGATTATTACCTAACTTTAGTTCGTACGTAATGCCTTTTTTGGAGGGACAAATGATAGACCAAAAAACAAAAAAAAAATTGTGCATTCAAGTGAAGGACGAAATAATAGATCATTTGGAGTAAGTACACTTCATGTCTTTATTTACGATGTCTATATGAAAAAATAATAAATATATAAAATCCTGTATATTAATTGCGACCTTATTTAATTAGCAGACACAACTTGATTGCTCACAACATGAATCATATGAAAAAACGTTGGAAGTATCGTGATGTAGGAGAAGCACTTGTAGCAAATTTTCCTTTAATTCATYTAGAACAATCATCCAGATTTAAAACAAAATATGTAAGTGAAAATTGCATTTTTTTGAATTTATATTGATATTTTTATAATATTGTATCTATAATAAAAAACAATTTTGTTATGTGAAATAGGGACATTTCATACATCAAATTGCTGATAT
>JANQDE010000186.1:0-31528 GCA_037157785.1 Cephalotes varians
GCGTGTGACGTCACTCACACGTACACCCCCACCACTCACTAACACATCATAATCCAGAACCCGCCTTACTATGCTACTGATAATGCATTGTACACACAAAGTTTGAAATAATATCGCAACAAATCCAGAAGAGTTATTGTATTGTATACGCAGAAAATACAGAATTTTCTACACGTATCCGATTAAAATTTTGCAATCAAAACATTGTATATCATGGATATTATTGCATTTTTATATTTAAATACTCTATTTGTACAATATGTATAGAATATTTTTCATTCTCCTTCTTAAATCGATTTATAGAATTTATTCTATTGTTCATTAACTGACAATAAATATGAATGAGTACGTCGCAGTCGTTATACTCGTTATACATTTCTCATTTACATACATACAGCACGTGTATAAGAGACATGTGCGTGGTGTGATGTTATATAATTGTCTATTAATATTCATGCCTGAATTTCCGGTTGCCGGACTTTCCGTACTTTGCGAAAATGTTGTACGCGCGATGACGTATGGCCTACTATTGTGCCTTGTGTATGTATTTTATTAATTGCACCCATGGGGCCGAATATTCACGTTCTGCAACTGTTCCTCGAAATTTACGGTATCTCTTTCCGTTTACGAATGCTAAATAAAATATCGACAAGTAGATGAATCATTATAATATCCAACGTCAAATAATATAAATTATCAATATTTAATGTCTATTCTTCCTCATTGAAAACAACAAACTGTTTGAAACTGATTAATTTTCTCTACGCTAAATATTGTGCCTTGACAATTCAAGACCAAATATCTTTTTTTTTTTAATCAACCTGAAACTAACAAGAAAAAAATAAAGTTGTTTCAATCTCGAATCTATTCTATATTCTTTTTACGTGCAGTAAATAGAAGCGACATTCTTATGTATGTACTTTTAAATTATTATCGTAATTTTAGAACTCAGTACCCATTACGAGATTCTATACTTAGCATAACACACGAATCTCTGCGTTACTATTGATTTGCGAGAAACAACCATGCGAGTCGGGAAAAGAAATATTATGCTCGTAAATTTCTGCTATTTGCGGAAGCTAATAATAAGGGCGCGAAAAATCTGCGTTTAACATTTTTCACTCCCGCGTTAATGAAGACGAATAAAGAATCTCTTGGTCAATCTAATTCAACTTCACTTGCATCACTATTCATCGCTTTTAAAAAATGGATCGTGACAAGGATCGCACATTTCACACAGATCACTTAACTCGCGGACCGACATTCTTGCGGTGACGAATGGCATCCGAGAAATCTGCTTTAGCCAAGCGAGTTAACTTTTTGAGAGTCTTGAAGACAAAGAAACTATCGTAACCATAAAAATTCCGAATTTTAGAACGGTGATCTAAAATTCGAAATTCAAAATTTTATGATAACGATGCAAGACTATGATTATGTACAATATGGTAATAATGTTATAATTCTAGTATAATATTGTACTAATCGGTTTCAATTTACTCCGTGTAAGTAATTTGACCGCGTAATATGTTTAATAATTATCAAGATATATTTTTAAGGAGCGGCGATCAGCAACAAACGCTTCGCCGAACACGCAAATATCCGTTTGATCATAATAATACAACAAATCATCAATCATACGATTGGCCTTGTTCGAGAAAAACGCAATTTGCGTCGTTTTACGTGAATACACATTTTACAAAAAGGAAAATTCGGGAAATGTGAGTGGTATGCAGTGTGCATTCGGTTGGCGCGCACGTAACAATACTGCGCAAGAAGATTTGTATTTGCCAGAAATACAACTGTCAGGACATGAAAGCGTCGAGTACGAACTAGAAACGGCAAAGAATAGCGGAAGAGAGCAGCGGGCGCACAAAAAGAGGAAAATTTCATCCTTGAGAATGAAGGTAGCGGGGTTATATACTTGCGAAGAGACCTTCCCTCTCCACTGTAAAGCCACTTATTAAACGGAGATAAGTCGAACCGGCGATCATTTTATATCAATACTAAAATAGAAATATTTGGAAGGCAAACTTCTCATTGTGCGATTCGATTCTGACTACGCATACATTCTTTCTCGTGAATATGTTCGCGAATATTGTACGTATCATATCACGATAATAATTTAATTAACACCTCGCTAAAGAATAGGATAATAGAACAACACAAATGTTCACAGCCACGCTTATCGTAATGAATCGTAATGAAAAGGCGTAATATGCCAGAACAATTGTTACACATTGCAAATCCAAGCATGTGTAATTTTTACACATTTAACTGTATGAAATCATGAAGAGAGCCACTTTTTACACAAGTTGACGCTTCGAAATCGTCTACGTGTACTCGAAATTGTTGCAACAACCGAAGTATCGATATTTGGAGACTCCAAGTAGAGTAAAGGCAGCGAATATGGAATATCAATTTTTAAATTAATATTACTCCGATACAAATCCATTTGAAGACTTCTAATAAATGTAGAACTTTTAAGCAACATGTTAGCTATAACATCCAATAATTGAAAGTCTCCGAAATTTAAGTCCAACTTCAGTATTTACAAAAAAGTAAAAAGTGAGAAAATGAAGAGGGTAAAAAAATGGGATATAATATGGAATACTAATCAAATTTGAGGAACCATAATAAATAACATAAAAAATGAAGTGCAAATTTATTTTTTTATGTAAATTGAAATCGAAACTGTTAAAAATCATACATTTACTGTATAATGTAGTACTGTACAACACATAAATAAAATTACATTATGAACATGAACAATAAAATCAAATCCTAAATCGTTAAATTATTAAAATAAACATTAACATCAAAAATATTCTTTATTATTTATAAAAAGAACAAAAACATTATATTCTCTACTCTTTATTCCATAATAATTCAATTATTCCATATTACCAACACATCTTAATATGACACACAAACTCTTCCCATTTCAATAAACAGTTACAAATCGCAATTAAACGACATAATATTATTCATGCAACATTATTAAAAGCGTCTATGTTCTATAAACATTAAATAACTTACAGTCAGCTTGTAAGAACACTTTTTAAGATAGTGCTATCACATTTTCAGACGCAACAAAAATAAATAAATGCTTATATTAGAGAAATTCGTTGTCGCATCGAATTTATTATTTGATATGGCACGTTTGACAATAATTGCAACAACTTCCAGTAATTGCCACTAGAATGCAACGCTTTGTTTAAAAAATAAGTCCCTATTCCATATTAGTAACCTATTCCATATTCGCTGCCTTTACCCTATATCGATTTCGAATACACGTATTACGCCAACACGCGTACAAATGTAAAAAATGATTTCTTTACATACTTAAAGTGACAATTTTACATACTTAAGGGGGGAAATCCAATTAAGAGATGAAAATTTACATGATTTTCTGGAATTTTTTTAGATAGGAAAAAAAGTGGTACATTTTTTAAACTTTGGCATTTATTCAAACACATATTAATGAATATTCGTGAATTTTTTTATTTAATTTTATCGAAAAATAACGGCATGGTATCAGTTTGAAGACCGCAGGTCGGCGTAGGAAAAGAAAAAGAGGTCACGGCGTGACCTCTAGCGTCCGCTGTACGCTTCTGAATAAATAAAATAAAACAATACTTATAGTTTATACTTGTAGTTTGTCGATGAACCTAAACAGAATTCTAAAAAATTGAAAATTGAAAATTGTAATATTTTTATGCATTTAAAATAAAAATTCATTTTTATGCTTTTTTTGTCTTTTTTGCAATAAATAACTAATTTTTTTGTTTATTTTAAGAACAAATAGGTTCATCGATAAGAAAATAGTATTATAAAGATGTGGTGAAAATTTCAGAATGATCGATCGAATAGTTTTTTTGCTACACGTTACGCCAATTTGAAAAATCACGTTTCGAGAAAAATGCATTTAAAGTTTTAAATCGTGAAAACTACATGATATTTTCAACTCACCGACTAATCAACAATTCCACTGACGACGGTTTATACGCTCACTTACTAAATATAAACAATAGACCGTTGAAAATATCCGGTTCAAAAACTTATCTGCTCAAATAACAGTTACAGTATTGAAAAGAAGGGGATAATAAAAGGTAGGGAGCTCTGCGCCAAGCCTGTAGGTTCCAAACGTCTTCGAATTTCGATTTAAAACTTTGGAATTATATTCTTGAAATGTTAAGCTAACATTTTATGCAAAAAAAAAATTCCATGTTTTGAAGATCCTAATTGGATTTCCCCCCTTAAGTGTATAGGAATTACACACTTGGATTTACAGTAGTAATCGCGAATCTCTATTACGCAAACGTTGAATGTAATTTTATTCGATAAAATTATCTTTTGTATATTTTTAAATGGAAATAAATTTATTTAGAAATATATTTTTAAAATTTAATTAAAATGTAATTTTATTAATATAATATCTAATTGTAATAATGCAATAATTGTTGTGTTAATGTAATAAACATTTAAAAAATTTAAAGTGTAATTCTATCAATGTAATAATTGTATTAAAAAAATATATCGCAAACCATTGTCTATTGCGATGGATTCTAATCATATATTGAATAAAAATATATTATTCAAACTTGCACGTTACATTACATAGAACGCTACATTGCATAGAACATAAAAATTTCCGCTTCCAAGAATAAAAGAATCCTAAAAGGAAAAGGAAGGATGAAAAGTTTATACGGGATGGAAAAGCGTTTTGTGGAGCGCGGAGAAACTAAAAGAACTAGAGAAAAAAAAGAGAAAGAATAGTGAGATTCTAAAGATTCTTATCTAGAGCACCATTTTCATGCTGCACTCCCTGTTAGAGCCACTTTTCATCAGCTGTTCTGAAATGTCAGTACTAATGGGTACAGAGCGCGTAGACATCTAAAACTTTTTTCATGCTCCTTGAATCAGTTATCAGCAATTCCAGTCGATTTGACGCTCGCATTATTAACATTTCATTTGGTATTATGTCCGCATATAATAGATATTTATAGATTCGTTTTCATTTATTTTCCACGATATTTATTTAACTTGGATACTCATTTCTTTCAAATAGATAAATACATTACGGGCAATATTTACAGTTTTGACTTGAGATCTTATATCACAGTTATTTATATAAACACAAGAAAGAAATAATAAAATAATTATTTCTTAATAAACCAACACATCCAAAAAAAAAATAAATATCCGTAAGATAAATTCAAGTTGCAAAATTTTACGACACGATACGCACAGGGAGAAGGAGTTTATTCGCAAAATTTGTTGAAGACATTTTTGACGACTAAATTTGCTAAGTGACAAGCAAATAAAACGCGAACGTAATAGCTTCGTGCAGACCAAATCCATTTTTCTTATTGTACATTTCAGCGTTTCATAATCCGATAAATTTTACATTTCCCGACTTTCGATATATGTTATAGTAATAATGCCGGACCTTATCTTAAATTGCCCGAAAGAGAATCAGTTGATCGATACTGTGATATAATGACGCAAAATTCCACTCTTGCAGGACTCTCTCTCTCTCTCTCACTCTCTCTCTCTTCTTACTTTAGTTTAATAAATCCAGACTTGAGAGAGAAATCTCGGGAGTAATAAAGCGGCCTGGCCCGGAAAAGAGCGACCACCTGTTTAGATTGTGGTATACCCGGAAGGTGATGCACGCTCACGAGAGAATAATGCGCTGCTAAACGTTCCAGCATCACGCATTTCGAGAGTTTCGTGCCTAACGCTTGGTCTGCGTGTTACACGCTAATTTCCATCCTATTGTAACTTAATCACTACCGACGGTAACGAGGGAATACCGTCCGAGGCCGCGCACCTGCCTGCACATAACCCCATTTTTTTTTCAACGCCCCACAGAGCGTGCTAAATCCAGCAGGTTATTTGGTAGCGTATTATTTCTTCGCGGAGGAAGTCAAATAATTATAATATCGTAGAAACAAAATGAAATGTAGCAGTTTGCGCAATTATTTTCGCACGATAAAATTTTGGATTTTTTCATGGAATCACACACTAGGAAAAATAAATTTAAAAATGAAAAATTTTTTTAATTTTAATAAATCATTTGTTTGCACACAACTGCAAACGCATTTTTTTAAATAAGAAAATGTATGTATTTAAAGAACATAATTCCCTTCTAAAGAAATTCATTTATTAATTATAACAAGTATTTTTTACACTACAGTTAATGATTATTGAAATGTAATTTTTTACTAATTAGTAATTTTCCAATTATAAATAAATTATTTTTAACTTGTAAAATTATTTTAGAACATAGTTAATATATACTAAATTGTAGCTTTTATTTTTCTCAAATTACTGATTTTAAACATAAAAATAAGAAAGTATAACTTAAATTTTGGATATTATTCTTACGTACTAAACAAAATTTTACTGTCTAAATATAAATATTATTTAATTCTTTAATTAAAGACTCTATTATTTATTTAATTTTACTTACTAGCCCTTTTCTCTCCTTATTTAATTTTACTGTCTATAAATTTTATTTATTTTCAACTTGGAGCTCAATTCTGGGAGCTCGCCTTGAAGGCATCATTTCATTAAAACACGAGTGAAAAATCTCATAATGCTACGCCTTTTATTTTATCCTGTATGGTTTTTCATTTACTAGAAATAAAACCAACGTACCCATCTCTCAGCAGCGATGCTCGCAAGTGAACGATTTTAGTGAACAGTTTAATTCAACAATGTTGAAAACATTTAAATAAATATTTATATTTAATTGTATTTAGTTTAAAATACTATTTTCAAAATTAAAAAATTCGGTATTTAAAAAATTCACTTACTATATTTCTCAAGTATTACACTTTAATATACTAAACGTGAATTTGATTCAAATAAACATTTCAACAAAAAGTCATTTTCTAATTTTAATGCCATAGTTTATCATAATCAAATTTAAGAAGTTTTATATTATAAACATTATTTATTTACAATAATATTTCATCAAGATCGCACAAGTGAAATACACTATTAAGTAAGAAGAGGTGACGATCAGGCTGGATCTTCATTGCTCAATAATATTTATACATACAAATTTCAATATCTCAGTCTGAACTGCGCGCCGCATTCTCGGACTGGCGGACTTTAAACGCATTTCTAGAACCAAAACTAATCTAAATTATCGCAATTAATATTAATAATTAAATATGATGCTGCTAGCATCTTAATTATTTATTTAAATTAAGTAAATCTAATTTTAGTAAATATATTTATTAAAATTAAGAAACTTTTTTTTCAGTGCACAATAATGCGTACTTATATGTGTACTTATACGCATGCAAAGTCTGCATATGGCTATAATTTAATTTAAAAATTTATTTTTTTTTCCTTGAATTAGATTAAATTAAAAAACAAGTTTATATAAAGAGAAGATCTTCGAGCTATTAAAACGATGTACTGAGAGAAAAGTGTTTGGTGCTTGTGACTGTAATTGCATGGTTTAATGGTTAGGAGCTTCATTAAAATTATGGTTAGGAGCTTAAATTTATGATTAGAGCTTCATCTTTATAGTTATTACTACTATAAAATGTTAGTAACAATAACCTTATATTTATTTCATATTTTATTAACTATAAAAAACTATTATAAATTATAATAATTTTAAATATTAATATAGAGAAAGTAAAATATCAAGATATGGATGATAAATAAAAAATAAACATTCTTATATAGTAGATAAAATTGCAATTATAATGATTATTTTCTCAACATTCGCTTATTATTTACATGGTAATAATAACTAAAAAATATATTTAAAAATTAAGAAACAATCACTTCACGACATAGTTGTATGAATGCAAATGCACAGTTGTGACGATTGTAATGCAGTTGAAGTAGTATAATTTGTATAGTTAAAAATTATAAATATATAGCTAGCACCAAAAATAACTATAAATTATAGTAAAATTATGGTAATTGCAATCATCTTTTTCTTTCTCAGTGTAATCTATTTATATTATTGTTTTGTACAAATAGCGTATTTGCCATTAAGTTATCAAACAGTCTCATCTAAATATAATAAATATCTTTGAATTATAAAGATGTTTATATTAGAATTATAGAGATGTTTATATTATAAAACTATTTTATATATTATCTCGTACATTGCCACACAAATCAATATTGATAATCAATTAAGATCCGTTTATCAGCAAGTTAAACGTTCGTCAGGAGAAAACAACTCGTTATACGAGATTCACGTATAAACAAACGATAAGTGTTTAACGTCATGTCAAGTGCATCGAGAATAACGAACGTTTCTCGCTTCTTCGCTCGAGAATAAGCACTGCATCACACCGCCACAATTACACGCCTGTTTGACTATCCGGGCTGAAACGGGCTAGGAGAGAAAACAGATTAGCGGAGAAATAGGGTTTGCACGGATGCAGATAATTGAGTGTGAGCTACAGCGATCTGTCGGGAAAATTACTGCTCGCCGAATGAATAGAGGCCCTAATTTCTCGAAAACACAACGAACAACCATACATGGAAAAAAAGACATCTGCCTGAAATTAACTTATCGAAACTGTCATTCGACGAATTTTCGTAATTCGGTGAAGCTGCTATCGAATTCTGTTTGAATAAAACTTGATTGGAGAAGAAAACTCGTATTAAAAACTTTTTTCTTTTTAATTAAAGCTTAATGATAAAGATTCTCGTCGCAAACTTTTAATTACAGGATTTAAGTATTTTATATATCAAATTTTTTATATTGACGTAAAATTCGCCAAAAACTAAAAGGTAAAAAGACACTTTCCGACTTGCTTACTTCTTCAAACTTAATTCACAAAAAATCTCTTTGCTTGTTAAATAATTAAAAGATCTCGCAATTATCATAAGCGATAATTACATAAGCGATCACATTTTTCAAACGCGAATCGATTCTGTGCATATATCAAAGAATCCATTATTGAAACGTCAGCGATGATGAATTTTATGCTCTTGAACATACCATGAATCCGCATACGCGACGATCGATGTAAGCAATGTGCAAGGTCATCTTCGAGAACAAACGACTCGCGTAAAACATGCGGAAGATATTTCCCTAAAATCGGGCGCGGCAATGAAGATGTCATACGCGATCAATTTGATGGAGCGGAATGAGAGGATAGGATCGCTCATAACTTCGTTAGCCGCATAATTTCCGCTGGACATTAATATGAAGTGACCGATTTTCAAGATACGCGGCGAATACGAGTTGCATTAGCATAAAGCGATTGCGAACGTTATACCGCGATACGCACATTTCTGACGTTCTCGTCCTCATTGTCGAGAACATGAATTTCCATGAATGCACGCGCGGCATCGATCGACTATCCGCAGAATCCATTATCCACAAATAGTCTATAATTTATGAGTTATCCCCACGGTAGATACTAATTCGCGCGATTGCTAACTATGATTAATTCGCAACACAAATCATCGCTATAAATAAAAATCATTCAATTTTTTCTAATCTTTTTTGTAATAAACTATAAATGTATTATACAAATATCGTTGTCAAATTTTAATTTAATTTAAAGAACCACTTACATAATAATATATATTGTAACAATATTAATATCAAACAAAAATATCAAACAGTCAAAAAAGTCACATAGAAAATGAATAATTTTTATTTGGGTAAAAAATTACTTTCAAGTTCGTTGATCAATTTATTGAAATACGATTTCATAAAGGTGAAATAAGATAAACATACAGGTCATTAATTTCAGACAAAAAATACCTTGTTCGTGAATGTTAATAAATCGTCATTACTTTGCTGTTTCTCATTATCGAAGTAATCACGCGACAGAGAATTGACACAGATATCTCGAAGGTCAGGTGCAGTTTGATTTGATAATGCAGCTCGCTCCCACTAGTTAAGCGAGAATTTGGGTAACCCGTGGTCTGACGAAGGATTAGTTCCAATCCCCGAAGCTATGTAATACGCGTTTGCACCTTTGTGGGCACGTGATAATTCAACACGTCTCGAGCATACCTTAACGATCTGTTCTTACTCAAGTGCTGCATGACAATTGCGGTCGTACGAAATGAGCTTTATAACTGGATAATATTATTCATTTGATGTTACTTGCATGATTAGTTACATGTAGCTAATCTCTTGAAACAAACAAAAATTTACGACAAAAAACGACAAATAATTACAGGCTTTTAAAACATAATACGTTGCCCATATTTGTTTTTTCATTTTCTCAAGTGGGTCTTGCCATCCAATAGATAAATAGTAAGTAATAATTAAGTAAGTAATAATTAAGTAAGTAATAAGCGTGGTAATTAATCCCGTTAAATCCAATTTTTTATCTTTCAATATCCTTCTTTTCTCGATATTTAATAACATCTGGCTCATATTATACGTTCCGTAATACGTTTTACATGATCGACACATTCTTTTCTACAATAGAAATTATGTAGTTGCATAATACAAATAGCATAATTTTTTTGATAAGCAACTGTATATTTTCTTTTTGAACACCATTGATTCGTCTCATTATTCTGTGCATAAAAATATTGAGATACAATTACCAAAAAATAAAGTTAAATAAAAGATAGTTTACGAGATATTTTACATTTTTTGTCAAAATGTGTGAACTTTGTCAACTCATATTTCAAAAAGCACTTAATCAAAAGAAGTTTTATTGTAATGTTTTGAAAAGCTCTCAAGATCAGTTACAAAAATAAATAAAAAATAGGGGTTTCCATCTAAAAAAATCAATGTGATCTTGATCTGATCTCGAAGACGCTACTCAAGGTGATAAGATCAGTAAATAGACCTTTTTAAATCCTACAACTTTTGTTTAAAACCTTTTTTTTGTAAAACTTATATTTTTCGAGATTTTTCAGGATTTCCATACTTTTTCCTCATTTTGTGTGTGTGTGTGTGTGTGTGTGTGTGCGCGCGCGCGYGCGCGCGCGCGTGTGTGTGTGTGATATTTTATATATATATATATATATATTTCTAAGATCTTAAGAAAATACAAGAAAAATAAAATTTCTAGACCAGACCTGTCAAAACTTTGCTCACAAGCTAAACGCTTCTCTTCATCGTCTCGTTAGATGAGACAAAGAGAAAACGTAAAAGATGCCAGAGCAGTCAATCTGGACATAACTCTAACGTCTATTCTTTTTTCTCTCTGTTTCGCTCAACGAAACAATAAAAAGGTGAAAGCATTTAGCTTGCGAGCAAAGTTTTGGACAGGCTTACTCTAAAATTTCTTCTTTAAAATTATCGTTATATGATACGACGAAATACATTGTCAAACAAAATAACCGATAAAATGATATTTTCATTTAAATATAAAGAAAGAAGATATAATAAATAATGTAAATACCTTTCTCTTTCCACCTCTTTCAATTTTTATAATCTAATAATGGTCAAAATAATTGATCGTGAGTAATAACTATATTCGTCTTTTCCCAGGCTCATAAATGGCTTTATATTATCCTAAGACAAGAAGCAGGATCATATCTCTCACATACATTGATCCGACAATGTACATCCGTTATACACAATAACGAGCGATATCTGACTAGGGATGCCATTCCGATGTCGGTCTTCCTCTCGTTATTCAAAAGTTCGCCCTATCGCTGTCTATTGTGAGCTGACAATAATTACGAGAAGCGCATTGTTTCGAGAACGCCTTTCGAGAACGGTTGTGTGCGCGCATTCATTTTTTCCAACCCTCTTATTCTCGGGAAGAATCGATGGAATGCATTGGATAGCAAGCGTGCAGTTGCCCGTCCTCCTTGTATCCTCGGATAAGAAATGCACAGAGCGCACTCTCGATTCAGAAAATTTAATCGAACGACCTCGCATGCGATATCATTAAAAACGTAATCGTCGCGAAAAAATATGGACGGCCATGAAAAAGCGCCGAGGGACGGCTTAGTCCGTGCTTACGCCATCCTATGGCACCTTCGTGTTATGACGATACGTGAGCCATTGTGTAAACGGCTACTGAATAAGTTAGCGTCCGGACAGCTCATCCACGTCCCGCTAGGTAAATTGAACCATCTTGTCGGGAGTGAATAGTCTTAAATTCTGCAGCGGGTCACTCTAATATATATGCTTGCGTGTTTGCTTAATCTCCGCTTTTAATATTAAGGGCAAGGATGCTAGGTATGATTGAACGCAGCAGGTACATTAGCGTGCAACGCAGCACATAACGTCATGCAGTATTATACATGCAACGTTATATGCACACCGATATTTGATGTTTCGAGTTTCGAAAAAGATTTCGAAAATCAAAAACTACAAAAATTCACAGCAAAACAGTAAAAGTGGCGCTTTTTACGGCGAAATACAAACGTCGTCGCGGTGTGTTCAAAGGTTACACATTTGGTTTCAAAATCTGAAATATTGTAGGTGTGCAGCACGTATCCAACAAAAATATAGCGCTTTCAAAATGCAGCCTGCAAGCCGTAAAAACATTACTTCATGTAGTAAGATACGAGCTCAAGTTAAATAAATAGTCTGTAAGCCGAGGGCACGATATAAATGCAGTGCTCTTGTCGAAATATAAATCTTCCTAGTCCTTCCTAGTCCATTTTGATAAATATTCAAAGCGCGCGCGTTCTGCAAATTTATTTTATCTAAAAGATAGACATATGTTGCGTCCTTGTCTGTTAAAAAATTAGAACATTTTAATAGCCGTACGAGAATGTGTCGCATTGAATATATATTCCGCAAATGATAGAATATAAAAAAGGAAAAAATCATGATTTTTTTTTTAAATAAAAAAATTGGATTTTTTTATTTAAATCGGATTTTGTAAACTTAAATCAGATTTTTTTCATTTAGATTAGATTTATTGTTTAGGTTAATTATTTTTAATAGTAAGAAAATAATTAAATTTTATTACAAAATAATAAAATGTGCTGTTTTTTTTACTAAGCTTACTAAATTTTAATTTACTGTGAATAATCAGTGATTTACTAAATTTTAATTTATTGTGAATAATTAGGATTCAAAATAGTCAAGTGAAAATCGTTAATTTTAAATTCATTTTTATCAATAACTTTTATGAGTAGAATAAAACTTATTTTTTAATGAATATATTTGAATACCTAAATTTGCATACATAATATAATTTTTTATTCACGAAGATAAACGCATATACTTAAATATAAAAACTGACTTAGCTGTCTTTTTGTTTCTTAACGCATTTTTAAATTTCAAGAAACAAGAACCGAAAAAAGAAACAAAGAAGTCAAAGCACGTAGCAATCCCGGAGACATTGATACATAATTATATACAAAATATGTCCATACATGTTCATATTCTTCTTTCTTTTGTAAAATTACTGCACAACACAGTATTGGGCATAATTAAATCATAATGAAAATTAAAATTTTAATCAAATTCAAATTCACTGATATTATCAATTGATTTAAATCATTCCAGCTCTGAAAAAAGATATTTGCGACGGGAATATGGAAGATATGTAACGAACATATTTTTATTTATTTTTTCCGTAATGCCTCCGTTCATCTGATGCTCATGGTATATTCTTTTTTATCTCACGTTAATATAAATCACGCACCAATTTCCGAATCAAATATGATATATACAATTATTTTAAGCGAGTTCGATTAAAATGTAATTTTCGAAAAAACAATCTTTCGACGATTGCTGCACAATCACAGCATCCTCGCGATGATTTCCCGTGAGTGAAAATGTCCAAGAAACATATCCAGGCACTTCTGCGAAAAACTGGAATTCACGAGACGATATTCCCGTGGTAGTAAACTCAAATAGCTGCCGAGAGACCCTATTCTCCCACAGTCTGGAAAAAGGACAACAGTACACTTTGGTACGCGGTGACTATCAGACGAGGCACTCTCTCAAATTTCAAAACCGTCGAATAAATTTCAACAAACGAGGGCATGCCATCAAGGGAAATACGTAATTTCACGCGGGACGGAATTTTACGTGTAGTGCACTCATTAACCCTTTGTTGTTCTTCGTACCCTTGGTGTACGGGACACCTATCTCGCCGCAGTTTTTGTATGTTATTACGTATTTTATAATTAATTTGTACGTATTTGGTATTTTATGTTCCTAAAATCCGTGTGTACACGTGAATAATAAATAAATATGTAATTATTTTGCATTAATAGTAAGTTATAAGCAAAAGATCAGTCAAAATTAGCACTTTTTTTACAAAAAATTCATTAATCATTCATTAAATAAATTCATTAAATTTCACTGATTTCGGCAAATCTGCACTTAGCAGATTTTTAATGGCAAATCCAAAATGGCTATCAAAACAGATATTATTATAAATTCTGATTTTAATGAAACTTTATATAGATAGGATAAATAAAAAAATAAAAAACATGGAACTCGCCACGTCCTTGTCATTAGTTCCGGATTATGCTAATAATAAGAGTGAGAGATCTTTTGCTAAAAAGTACTAAAGATTTCTTCCATGTTGGATTCATAATTTTGTATTTTTAAATTTTAATTGCAAATTTAAAATCAAGAGCCTAAAAAATTTTTATGTATAAAACTTATACATAAATAAGATAGATTTTTCATTTTGACCATATTGAATCCGCCATTTTGATTTAAAAAATTTTTTTTATTTTTGAGAAAGATCTGTAATCAGCGATTCCAAAAATCTCCATATACTAAAATTCAGCAAAATGTTCAATAGAAAAATTTGTGCAATAAAATGTCAATCCGTTCAGATGGCGACGGCGAGATGTGGAGCACATAAACATTGACAATACAGATTGTACCAAATATGATAATATTAATTGGGTTCTTTTTAATGATGGAAGATTAAAATCCATTAACGAAGACGATTGATGATTTGATATTGAGAAAAAAAAATCTGCTTTGAATTACTCGAGAGATTCGAGGACAAGGTAAACGTGGAACGTCCTACATGCGAATTTGCATTTGCCAACATTTCTCATTGGAACACTAGATGTAATCGTGGTTGTCACGATTTGGACATAGTCTCGCTGGAGAAATACAGAATATATCGTACAAAACAACCACGGGGGTTTGCGGATATTTATGTTGGCAAACCTTGAGAAACCGCACATCGGCTCGGCGTCAGGTGGACTGACCACTGCACTGACCATCGCCGCAACTCACTGGCGACCGCTCGCTGGTGAATATTTCACGAGAGTCGTGAAAGTAACGGACCGCACAGAGCTCCAAAGCGTGTACGGCTTTGAGCTTCATCGAACCGTGCGCCAGCGAAAAATTATGCACTGCAAAGCCCAAGCGTATGACGAGCCCTTAGATCCGATATTGACACGGACCACTTTGGTATGAATGAACAGCATGCGGAGTAAGGCATGCACGCGCGTAATTATGTCCTGGAATGATTATCGCGGATATTTTGTCATTTTTTTCAATAACACTCAGTATTTTATCTTAGCGCTTATTTGAGAATATCAAGAAATGTATATGTAATTGATATGTTAATTCTCACATAAATATAATATAATTTATTTCTTAAATCGAAAGAAAGAGAAAATGTATTTTTAAAGATTTGATAAAAAAAATCAGTTATCTGCGCATAAGTTAGAGAAATTATAAGAAACGTAATATGAGTATTATTATTCATTTAATAGCCTGTAATTCGATATTACGAAAGTCACAATCACTTCTGCTAAAATCTATTAGAAACTTATCACCATTGTATTTATCGAAGAACATACAACGCAAGCGATATAAAATTTAGCTATAAAACTCTCTCTTTTTTTCTCTTTTTCTTTCTCTCCTCCTCCCCTATGGATGCCGGCAAAATTTGCAGGAGGGTGTACCCAGAAGAATTCAAATTCGAGCGCCAAACTGATACAAGTAGATTTATCCGTTTTACACAACTCTAGCTGAAGCAATCAAGATTGGCCTGTCCCTTCCAGCGACAACATGTAACATCGAACATTCATTTAGTACATTATGGCACGTCAAAACTTGGAATCGGTCTACGATCAGTCTACAGAAGACAAGAGGCTAAGTGGATTGTGCAAGTTCATAGGAAAAAAGTGCAAAAGGATACTGAATTCATTGACAAACGAATTTCGATAGCAACTAAGATTTAAGTTTATGTTTCAACACTGATTTTCCTAAAATGAATTTCTCAAAGTTTGATTACAAATGTTAATTAATATTATATATTATTAATTAATATTTATGCATTGTATGAGTTTCTGTTCAATCGAAAAAATTATATTCTATATTACACGACTTCTTTTTTCCCGTGGATTTTCCCTTTTCTCACGTATTTCATAAACCAAGGGATGCACTCCCTTGCACTCTTCTCGTCGCGGCGCTCTTTCTTCCTTTCCCTCTTCCCCTCCACACCTACACAGAGAGAGAGAGAGAGAGAGAGAGAGAGAGAGAGAGAGAGAGAAGAGAAAGAGAGGGAGAAAGAGTGAGAAGAGAGGGGGGAGAGGATATCAATCAAATCCGTTTCTGCCTATACGAACATATCTGTCAAGTTTCTATCATTTTTCTGTTATAGCGCGCAAATAGTTCCTACTACTATATTCTTTCTTACTACTACACGTATTCGAAAGTTTTTTAGATCGATATGAACGCCTTATATCCTGTACAATTTGTATACAAACGCAGAAATTGCGTGAATACAAATCGGTATAGTTGTCATCCACATTTCATCCCCGAATCGAGTTTGATTATTTCTATAATTTCATGCTAATAATAAAATGCTTATATAATGTACGTAACAATCTAAATGTAAAATTCATTTATCACGAATAGTTAAGGAATAGTTAAGCCAAATGCTCGATGATGACGCAAATCGATTGAAAAGGAAAGCTGATGATTGAGCCCAACAGCGATATAATCAATTCATTTACGTAATCACATTAACACAATTCTGTGGGATGTCCGTGAGAATAATCAATACTTTGCGAGACTATCTTTAATAAAGAAGAAGTTAAAAATACTAGCGACTACGAGCTACGCTATATCAGCAACCGCAGGTTGTAATCTTGCAACAACGAACAAAACGATGTTTGGAAATCTCAGTTTCGGTATAATTCTAAGTTAACCCAGATACCAAAAAGAAATCTTTGAGAATTCCCGAATTATGAAATATATTTTTCTTCCATCTCATTTTTGTTTTAAAAACATTTTTAGGAGTTCAAAAGAAATCTTTTTTCTATCATTAATTTTACGCTCCTTTTCATATACAAAAGGAACTATTTTTATACTTTATAAGAATTCACAATTAATTCAAAAAATAAATTTTAGATAGTATCTCAACAAACATAAATATCTAACAATAACATCGTCTTAGGTCTCTGAATTAATTATTATATGAAACTAATTGTATTATTCAAAATATTTTATTTACTTTTATTTCAGAATCTAATTTTGAAGGCTCACTTTTAAGACATATCACTTCATCATCATTAAAACATAGTTGAGAAATCTCATGATACTGCGTTTTTATTTTACCTTATATGATTTTTTACTTATGAGAAATAGATCTCCGCCGCGTCCATCTGACGGCGGTGACGCGTACTATTTACGAAAAAAATTCTTTTTGAGTTTATTTCATATAGATTACGCTAATTCAGAAAGAATTTAAAAAGGTAAATCCTTTTTAAATTTATAAAGAGTCACCTGTATTATCTGGGAAGATAGTATGGATATTAGAGACACATTCGATTATGTTGCATCATTTTTCGATGTAATATGAGATTTGAAATTCTGCTATGTTAAATGTTCAAAGGTATTTAAAAGGAATAAAATGTGGAAATTAATAACTTTTAAAACATCCTAGATAAATAAATTGTCTCTCGGAAAATTTTTCTCTTT
Organism: Cephalotes varians; assembly: GCA_037157785.1. Classification (NCBI taxonomy): domain Eukaryota; kingdom Metazoa; phylum Arthropoda; class Insecta; order Hymenoptera; family Formicidae; genus Cephalotes; species Cephalotes varians. The sequence continues at coordinate 17,846 of JANQDE010000186.1, forward strand.
GAGATTTGCAGGTCAGATTTTTCAAGCCAAGTTTTTAATCGCAGATTAGAAATGCAAAACCACTATGTAAGTAGCCAATAAAATAATTTCGAATAAATTGAAGAAAATCTTCGTGTAAAAGAGGAATCGCTGTAAGCTCGCTGATGAAAATAAATTTATGGCACTACGCAAGCGAAATGCGATAAAGCTCATTTACATATTACAACGATTGCGCGATAAAAATTGCGATGAATGCCACGGTGTAAAAATGCTTTTACCTTTTTACCACAATTTCGCGTTTGCCGATTCGAGAGATCTTCAAGAGAACTCGATGATGCCTGATAGGTCAAGAGAGACGTACCTGCTTGAAACCTCGATACATGACTCGGATCTCCTGGCGGGAAAACTTGGTCTGCCGCAGAAGTTCCTCTATAGGCACCGGCCTGGTAGTCTGGTGCCTCGCTCTCGCGCTCTCGAATTCGAAGAACGCTTCTTCCGGTCCCGGCGAGTCCGGCGGCGTTGCCATGATCTCTGATCCTGCCGCCGCCTAAATTGTCGAAAGCCCACGGCAAGCTGCCTCCTATGCCTTCCAGCTTCCCTCTATTCTTTTTATGTCCGGTGGCTCGCGAGGTCACACCATCGCCGGCACATTCCCTATCATCGTGCGTCTCATCGTGCGTTTCCTCTATCGATCCGCCGCCGCGTCTCGCTCAACTTCTTCCCCTCGAGATCTCGCGTCTATCGACGGAGGCGCGAAACTTTTAAACGGGAACTGCAAAATATTTCCCACACGTGACCACATTCGTTGCTCCGTTCGAACGAAAATCGCGCGCGACGCGTTCAATGCGTTCAGTTGATAACGAACACGATGTAATGCAAAGCGCGATATTTTTAACGTTCTAATTACATGCGACGCGCTTATCGATTATATCAATATTCCCTGCGATCGGATAATTAGTTCCGTCTTTACAACTGAACGGACGATTGCGGCGTGCGTGTACAAAGATAACGGTGAAATCAAATATTTTATGGAATCCTGAAAATTCTACGACCGAGAGAGCTTGTCATAATTAATTGTCGCTTTTGGCAATTCCGCGTATCATTTTATCTGTATCGGTGTGGTATTATAGATTTTTCGGAGTTTGGCATAGGTCCCACGTAAAAGAAAGATAGCGCAAACAAAAATGGACTCGCGAGAGACGAGCGAGAAGAGTCTGATATATGCGGTCTGAGTGCTTAAAGTTCGCGATTCTAGAGATAAAGCCATTCCCGTTTGATAGTAGCGTGCATATACGCTATTAATCACTATTAGTAAGACAAGAACATGAACTGAAGCTGCATCTTAGATCTAGATTTCGGGGTCACTCTGCGAGTATCGTAAAAATAGCCTGGTAAGATGACTGAATATTGCTCGCATAAAAATCGATGACTTGGAATTCGCGAAAGGTTACCGTGCCAAAACTTCGAAATCGATTCTGGGTGCGGTCGTTCGAAATTTATTGATAAAAACCAAGAGGAACATCATGAGAGATATAAAAAAGTACAAACACTTGATGCAAACTTGTCAGACTTATCTTCCTTGCTTTTTCTGGGCATAAAAGAAAGCCAAGTGACATGATGAAAAATGAAATTTAACGGAATTTAGATATCTCATTGATATTTGGTTATTAAATTATTTAATTTATAAATATTTAATATTTATAATTGTTAATATTTAATTATGAAATTAGAACTTAGTTATTTTTTATTTTAATACATGACACCTTTTTCAGTCTAATAATTATAAATTATTAGATTGTTATACGAAACATATACCTTTTTTACTTACTTTTATTCAATCTCATAATACTATTTTATTTTGATACTATTTTTTTGACATTATTTAAAATATACAAGACAATACGTCTTTGCAATTGCGAATAATGTGAGGCAATGCGATTAGTATTTAATATTAATAAGAGTAAATAGAATTATGACGAGCTATGATGCCTTCCCATGTAAAAGATAATAATGCCATTGACAAAACCGTCTCGAGGTTTGCGGTGCAATAACTTTTCTGCGACGTAACACATCGCCTTTGTCAGCGCTGACAGACGCGGATTTACGGAAAATGTTAAAGATTAATGTCAAAATATTTATATCGCGATTGTCGCGTGTATATAACGATGCGATACGGGGTCAATAGGCATCTATCAGGTAAGGTGTATAAATAATCTCTCCATCGGACCTATTGATGCAGGAAGTATTACAATGATCAATTATGTAAATTGACATCTCAGAAAAATGTTAAAAAATGTCAAAGCATGGCACGTTACATTTAAAGTAACGTCTTTAAACACTTACGAGCGTTACAATTATGTTTATCATTCCTTGCATCACAAACTGTCTTGATGCGTTGTATTACCCGCTTTATTTTTATTTTTTTTCAAAATAATTAGACAATTCTCGCAGATTTTATTAATAATTAAACGAGATTTATATCAACGCAGATACGTTGATAATTCCATATTTCCTAGTTTAAACAATAATCGCTTAGTTAAAAGGAATTATGAAAATTGATGTTTCAATCAAAAATGACAAAATATTCCTTAAGAGATTGAAACGTACAAGAGAAATGCAAATAATTGGCGCTGACAATTTGCCAGTCAACGATTTCATTATTTAATTGTAGAACTTTATGTATAAAATTTTTTTGTATATATACAGACTGTGAAATTTTGGAATAAATCTCCTTTTTTTATTAATTTTTTTCTCATATCCTTGAGTTTTTAATATTATTATTTCTTATGATTGCGCGTTGATTGACTGTAAATCGTGAGTTTTTCAATTATGTAAGAAATTTTTCCGAGACTTTCTCAGATTTACAAGATTCTATCAGATTTGCATTTCGACGTCAAGCGCATTAATTATCATAAATCAACGAGCAGCGCGCAGACAAAAAAGATTTGCCTTAGAAAATCAGTACTCTGACGTATTCTCTGTCACGCTTATTGTCAGAACATTGCAATTAAATGTCGCGCTAACGAAGTTGCGGAGCTGGTATATTCGCTATGAGACATAACGAGGGACATACTCGAGAAATTTCTCATTTGACATTCCTGTGAACATTTAAAACACGGTTTAAAATTTATGACCGAATTCGTTTCTCGTATATTACTACTATCACAATTAAATTGAATCGGATTTAAGGCACTTAAACTGACCTCTTAAACGCGCTCCCATCGAACGTGCAAAGCATCCCCCGCGCCGCCAACGCTAAATCAAAAATAGAGATCGCGTAGATTTCGAGAATTGTCACCTGTTAGCAAAGGAGGCCGCGATGCAGAACTGCGAACGGCGATAACGAACTGCGGCGAGAGCCGGGGGTGACTTCTTATTTCGCGGTGCAGACAGGGAAAAGGGGTGGAAATATACGCGCGCCTATCTTATCGCAATCTCCCGTTTGGTCCGCGCGAGAAAATCGCGTCGACGGCGGCGACGGCGACGACGGGCGGAGGCGGCGACGGCGGCGGTGGCGGCGGTCCCGGGAGCGAGAGGCAGCGGCTCGCACGCGGCTGCATCAGCGACGACGGCGGCGACGGTGGCGGCTGTCGACTCGAGCAGGTGGATCACTCGGCGACGCGGTTGACGACCCTCCCACCGTCGAGCGGAGAGACAGCGCGGCGACGAGACACGAGGACGTCAACTCGCCGATCTCCATAACATGATCTCGTCGCGCTTCGTATCGTCGCGCCGGTCCTCAACATCGACATGGACCAATCATTATTCGATACGAAAAAAAAGAGAGAAAGGATAGAGAAAGACCGAATGAAAGAACGGATATCTCAATATCTCGCGCGAGGCACTGCCGGTCCACCCGCGAAGGGTTGAAGAGCTTCCACGAGCGCGAACGGCGAACGAAATAAAACTGATCCGAACAAGTACGCGACCGGCGGTACACTGGCTGCCCGGGTAGAGCGCGCCTGCTAGACGACGCCGCCGCTGATTGGCCGACTGTTCCGACCAATCGCGAGGCGACGGCGCGCCGAATCACCGCGGCCGAATGCCGCCGATCCCTTTAACGCGCCGGCGAAACCACCCTTAAAGCCACCTGAAGGCCGAAGGTGCGGTGCGTGCGAGGGTGGTATCTTTCATGCGTGTCGTATAGGACACCACGCGCTGCTGGAATGCGCCAAGTATATCCGTGCGGATATTAACGATGGAGATGTAGGAAATAAACAGACGGATAACGTGAAAACTGTTTACGGGGTACGAATAACCCCTCGCGGAAATTAGCGGACTTGACTCCATCACGCAAATATGACGTAACACGAGTGTAGCGTGACGGAAAGCATTAATTCCGATAAATAGTATGTATCGTGAGCGCGAAAAGATTCGTTAATCAAGATTTGAGAAATTCGTACACATGTAAATGTTACATCGATAAAATAAAAATGGTAATACAAATAATCTACACTGTTAACACTGTTAGCTGTTATAATAGATGTTATCCTTGAACAATTGCACTTATAAAAGTGAATTTTACGAGTGCAATAATAATTCACGTAGAAATTACGTTATAACTGCAAATTGCGCGTCACTTCTATTAATACCCAGATAAATTCTATGTATATGTATATAACATTTTATAAAACTCATCAGTATTATCACGATGCATAGAGAAAATTAATGTAAATGTATAAATTTAACGATTGTATTATTGTTAATTCTTCACAGCAATTTACGACATTCTCGTGTTTTGCTAGAGCGTGAGATAAATTAGTGCCATTATTTCTCCAACGTAAATATCACAAATTAAAAGAAAGCTTTGCGCAACAGATGACCTTTAAGTGTTTCATAAATTACGAAAAAACAAATTAAAGTACCACCTACCTTATCTTACCATTGCAGTAGATCCTAGATCCCGGGAATTAGTTCATGTAATTAATTAACTGGAGATTACATCGGTGACTCGGCCAACCGCCATTTCTCCTTTAAGCTCAAGCATGGCTTTAATGTTGGATCGATTAATAGCTTGTTTCCGGCCGAGCGAACGTGCACAACATCTTATTAGCAAAAAATCATGATTATACAAATGTTCCACGCGGTAATTCTATATCAAGTATAGTTAAAGGCCGTCGATTAAAAAGACTTTTGGATCCTTCAACGGAGAAAAAATCGTGTTTACTTAATTTGTATTGACGTAGACATAGTTCCATCAATGTCTTTGTAAATAAATTTATGCACGTATCGGAATATACATACGTGCAATTCCCACATTGCCACGACAAGCGCAAGCCTAACTTCATTAACATCCACAAGTGTGTGAAATTCACAAAGATTTTATATTATACAATTATTCATAAAATTTATGAAAGAAATAATTATATTTATTCATTATCTCTAGTTCTATAATTAATTAATTACTTCTACAATTTTTTATATTATAAAATCAGTGAGTTTCTGTACACATGTCGTATAAAACAAATTTATGTCGTTCTGACATACGTGATGCATACGTATCGAGAAAGCAAATATATAGAAATGATATATACAAATATACAAATATAAATGATATCGAGAAAAATAAATGCAATGTATGTACAATCGTTATATAAATTTACTCTATATATAATTTTCCGATCATACGTTTCAGAAACGATGCCAGCAAACAGTATGTGTGTGAGATTGAATATAGTACAAAAGAATACAATTTGACTCTACATTTGGCTGTTTCTTAAAAGTAAGTTTTGTAAAAATTTTTAGATTAAATGCACACAATTTAAATATAAATTATCGGAACTAATCTATATGTAAGTTATCTAATAAATATCCATATGCTGTAAGCAATATTTTTGGTAAGATAAAAAGTTTGCAGCTCAGTGTATATACAGCGATATACATTGAGAGCAAGATGTGAACGCAAAAGTGTATGAAATTAGTATCATCTATCCTGCCTGCATTATACGTGAAAGAGACGTGCTATTTTGATCGCAAAGTTACAGAAAATATGATATGTCTTTCGCACGTCGTCGTAACATGTTAAACTAAATTCTTTACTAAAATCGCTCACTGCGAGCGGTACGCGGCGAAATTTCTCTCTATCTATTTCTCGTAAGTAAAAAATCACACAAATTAGAATAAAAAGCATAGCATTATGAGATTTCTCAATTTTCTCACCCATGTTCTAATGACGATGAAATAATAAAGAAATTAGTCCTCATAAAATATAAATTTTTTTTGTCAAGTATTTTACATAATACAGTAAAAAACAATTTTTACTTCTCAAAATTGGTTTATCATTTTCAAGTCGCAAATGGGTACTTAACATGTCGTATAAAACAAATACACGTCACTATAACATTGCTATCATCAGGAATTTCACCGTTAGTTACGCGACAGTAATGTATTAATCACGTTTCGAAGTTGGCGCGTTACACTCACAGCGATGTGCTTGCCACGTACGGTGCTGGCAGGGTACCCACACAACACGGGTGACTGTTTGCTGACAGTTAGTCGACTTTTCCCAGTCGGCGTAAAGTCGACTATGAAAAGTCAACTATATGTCGACTTAACTTGAAAAGTCGTCTTACTGTCAACTTTTAGTCAACTGATAGTCAACTTGGAAAGTCAACTGTTAGTCGATTATTTTTGGGACATTCGTCAACTAGACATTAGTCAAATATAAGTCGACATTATGCTTTTTAAAAGTTGACTCTTGATTTCTCTAGTTAACTTATAGTCAACTTTCAGTCGACTTCGTGTTGCATGGATAGCGTTTAATTCCCGTGGAATATTTAATTGAAAAGCTCGGTGCACCGATCAATTCCATTTTTTGCAGACAATAAATTTTCGATTGAATTTAACGTACCAAACATTTCGTCCCATACAGCGTCCCATTACAGGTTTGTCGCATCGCAATGCTCCAACACGCTCCATTCTACAATATACATAATACTATAGATTGGACCGTGTTGGATCAAGTAGAGTTGGGGCATGCGACGCGAACAAAGATTACACAAAAAAGCTACAAAAAAAAATGTCCTGATCTGGGATCCAGAGACCACCATATCCTATAGTATTTTGACCCGCAGAATCCGAATCCGTGGTCAGAATTGGGCCAGCACGTCTCAGTTTGCTGTAAAAAGCTGAAAATCATTCAGAAAGATTCTATTGACTCCTGAACCAATTAGCGCTAACACTCATGAGCCTCAAACTTAATACACCAATAACTCATAACACACCATAAACCTGTGTTCTAAGCTTGAAGCATGCAGCTCCCTTAAGCCTTATACCTAAGCAGGCCATATACCCAGAGACTCAGAAGTCCACAACAAACAAGCTAAAAGCCTATATTTATTATAAATTCCAAAGAGGTTGCACCCCCAAAGATTTTAATCCCATAACCTTATATCCCATAGTCCTGAACCAATAACATACCAAAGACGTGTGTAAAGTACAATGCTTCAAGAATAGAGTCCGAAGGAAACTCACAATTTCACAATTGTGACAGGAATTGCGATGTTTTTTGTTATACTTGTTGTAAATATGAAGTTGGTACGATGAGGAAAAAATAGAGAATGATGTAAAAAAAATTTATAGAGAATGTTTTGGTTTGGAGATAGCTGAACAGCATACGAACTGGGTTCCGCACATCATTTGTAACTCCTGCAGATTAATGCTGTATTAATGCTTTCGTTGGAAAAAAGAGAAAAATAAAGACCTCATAAAGTATTTTGTATCAGCAATATGGCGTCTATTTTTTTCCTTATCGTATCAACTTTATATTTACAACAAATATAACAAAAAACATCGCAATTCCTGTCACAATTGGGAAATTGTGAGTTTCTTTCGGACTCTATTCTTGAAGCATTGTACTCTACACACGTCTTTGGTAGGTTGTTGGTTCAGGACTATGGGATTATACGGTTATAGGGGTTAAAATCTTTGGAAATGCAGCCTCTTTGGAATCTATAACATAGGCTTTTAGCTTGTTTGTTGTGGACTTGAGTCTCTGGGTATATGGCCTGCTTATAAGGCTTAAGGGAGTTGCATGCTTCAAGCTTAGAACACAGGTCTATGGTGTGTTATGGGTTATTGGTGTATTAAGTTTGGGGCTCATGAGTGTTAGTACTAATTGGTTCAGGGGTCAATAGACCTTTCTGAATGTGATTTTCAGTTTTTTACAGAATGTGATTTTCAGTTTTTTACAGAAAACTGAGACATGCCAATTCTGACCACAGATTCGGATTCTGCGGGTCAAAATACTATAGGATACGGTGGTCTCTGGATCCCAGATCAGGACCCTTTTTTTTTGTGTTATCAGACATCATATGGACATCATCAGTACACGCTGTAACGACAGCTTTTTTACTATATAGAATATCTACAATGATAACGTAACGATATCGATATTGTCGTGAAAAGCTACAGAATAAGAATATTGATGTCTTTCAAATGTCGCGATGTCCCTCGAGTGAGATGTGCTATGAAGGGTTTTTCGATAAGAAAAAAACGGACAGTTCCGAACAAAAATTATCTTTACATATTTCAACTTTACATATTATAGTTTTCAATTTTATTTCAACAATAAAAAATTTCGCATAATATACGTGACAAAATAGATTTTGTTAATATTGTAATAAGTTTAAAAAAAACGGACTTGACTGGTTTTGCGCCGAGCCCTTCAATTGTCGTCAGAGAACAATAAAACAAGGCTAGAAATTTCTAAGACAAAATTTCACGACTAGATAAAAATATTTTCAGAAATCTTTTTAAAATCTAACAAATCCATATCTCGTTGCCCGACGCATGCGCGTCGTCCGACAGCCGGAAGATAGCAAACACTTTCACGCGTTCCGAAACTCATTGAAAGAAAAACATTTCGAAAGCAGATCTTCCAGGGTTGCGTTCAAAAATATCACCCGACCACACTAGGGTGTCATTCTATCTTTGTTTACGTCCAACGAACAATGAAGATAGAATGGCTGCGTTCAGCAGAGAAAGCAGCTTAGTAAGCGCTTTGTGCTGATTGGATTATATTTTTAGATCTAGAAGAATAGTCTTATCTTAATTTAGATCTGAAGGTATAAGTCAATCAGCGCAAAGCGCTTACTAAGCTGCTTTCTCTGCTGAACGCAGCCAATGGCTGCGTTCAGCAGAGAAAGTAGCTTAGTAAGCGCTTTGCACTGATTGGATTATACTTTTAGATCTATAAGTATAGTCCTATCTCAATTTAGATCTAAAGGTATAATCCAATCAGCGCAAAGCGCTTACTAAGCTGCTTTCTCTGCTGAACGCAGCCAATGACACCCCAGCGTGATCGGGCGATGTTTCTGAACGCAGTCGGCACTGTCGACAGTCATCAAGTCAGAGTTTGCGTGTAGTAGTAATCGAGGATGGATCCGATGTTACTTAAGAATAAATTCCGCGGTACGATGTTAGGCGTTTTGGTCGGCGATTGTCTTGGAAGTCCGTACGAAGGTTTACAGACTATATCGGCTCGCAAGAAAGTCTTCTTGCGGCGAAAGCTGGATAAATTGTGGTACACTCAGTTCAGAGGTTAGGTCGCGAGTCTCTGTAAAACCGGCTTGCAACGTAACATTAATTTGAATTCGATGTTAATTTGAATCTTGCCTTCAGTAACGCATTTGTTTATAAAATCCATATTTATATTATTAGTATGTTTGTAATAAAAAATTTTTAATTAGTATGTTATGTCAAAACTGGCGTGTTTTCTCTTCTCAAACAAAAATCGAGAAGTAACTCTGAAACTTCTTATACGTGTCTTACATTTTTTATTTTTATATAAATATATATATAAATGCAAATCACAATTTTTTTATACAGAGAACTTTTAATTGTGTAGAACCCGTCATGGAGTACACCGATGATTCGGCAATGACACGCTCCTTAGCTGAATCATTGATTGAGAAACAAGATCTGGATATTGTTGATGTAGCTAAACGTTTTGCAGAAAGTTATCACGAAAAGCCTGATCGTGGTTATGGAGCTGGTACTGCAATTGTTAGTTTTTAAATATATTAATAATTTTATCAAATATATATTACTTTGATTGATTTTATATACATTTTCCAGTTCTACGAACTGGTTGCCAAATACTTTTAGTTTTGAGACACAGTCCGAAACTGAAACTTGAATAGTAAAAAATTGAATTAATAATCAATTTAACTAATGTAAATAAGCATTTTTTTAAATACTAAAGAATTTATTGCAAATATAAATGTATATAAAATCACAAAAATATTATTGTCCTTTATATATAATAAAAATTGCTATCTAGACAAGCTTACATAGCTGCATAACCATGCATAAAGAAAATTATCGAATAACATTTCTATTATAAGAACGTACGTAAAATGCGATTGGATAATTTCCCTTATGCATATGCAGCTATGTAAGTTTGGATAGGTTTTTTGTTAGTTGTGAGAAAATAGGATAAAGGCAGTGAATATAGAATAGGTTAATAATATGGCTTATTTTTTAAACAAAGCATTATATTCTAGTGGCAATCAGTGGAAATTGTTGCAATTGTTATCAAACACGAAATATCAAACAGTGAACTCTATAACAAATTTCTCTAACGTAAGCATTTATTTATTTTTATTGCATCTGGAAATCTGATAGCATATCTTAAAGAATTCTTAGCTGAATATAAGTTATTTAATCTTTATATTACATAAATGTTTTTAATACTGTTGTATGAATAATATTATATCCTTTATTGCGATTTGTAACTCTTCATTAAACAGAGAAGAGTTTGTGTATCATATTAAGACATGTTGGTAATGGAATAATTCAATTATTATGGAATAATAATAACAACATATTAATAATAACGTTTTTGTCCTTTTTATATAATATTAATAAATATTTTGATGTTAATATTTATTTCACAAAATAATTTAACGAATTAGGATTTGATTTTATTGTCTATATTTATGTTTAACTTTATTTTCTATGTGTTACATTGTACAGTAAAGATAAAATTTTTACTGTGTTTTGATTCATTATATAAAGTAAAAGTTTACATAAAAAAACAAATTTACACTTTATTTTTTGTGTTAATTATTACTGCTTCTCAAATTTGATCAGTATTCCATATTATATCCTTTTTTTTATTTCCCTCATTTTCTCTCTCTTTACTTTTTTGTAAATATTGAAGTTAGATAAATTAAATTTTGGAGATTTTTATTTATTGGATTGGTTAGCTAACATATTGCTCAAGAATTCTGTGTTTATTAGAACTCTAAATATATGCATTTGTATCAGAGTAATATTAATTTAAAAATTGATATTCCTTATTCGCTGCCTTTACCCTATATTGTTAGTTGCTAGTTATTACAAAATAAAATGAAAAAAAAAATTTTTTTTTTAAGCAACAAAATTTTATTTTAAGCAAACACTAGTCTTAGAACATAAACCTCTTTTATAGAAATTTTATAGAAATTAATGAATAAAATGACTTGGCGATTCTGCGCTAATGATTGATTATTAAATATTAAGTTCCAGCTTTGATCAAATAGACTTATTTCTTATTTTTAGTTGTGGATCCATATATTATAGTTGATTTTTATTTATTATACATTACTTTATTGATATTATTATTTAATATTTTATATACATAATATTAATATTAACTCTTATAATACCATGTGAAAAACGTTATCTTATCCGTACAAACGGAAGTATTTTGAGTCCAACTACTGTTTTATCTATTTAAAATGATTTAAAAAATTTATAAAAATTCATGAATGTACTTTCAAGTTTATAGAATAAATGTTTATGCTTTATTTTGAAAAAAAGATAAAATTTAATATAATTTAATTACTGAAAATTAATTAAAGATTAAAAAAGAAGGGTTCAAATACCTTATTTGATTTAAAAGATTGTAACTTTATAATAAATGCATATAAAAAAGTGACTAGGATTTCCTAGTATAAAGTTGTGAAAAAAAATACGGGAACTCCAAATTCTTCAAAATGTGTAATTATTCGGGCACATGAAATTAAGTGATTTTCAATAAGGGGCAAAAAGGAAAAATCGAACGAAAAAGCACGCAATTTTTTATACAAAATCTTCATCACAGGATTCTTCTCCCAGAGATTCGACGTTGCTTTGTTTGCTTATAAGGCAATTTGACGCCTTAATTCTTTAAATCCATTTTTTCTAAAATAAATGATTTTTTTTTTTTAGAGAAATTATTTTTAAATAAAAACAGACTTTTGTGAGGATATTAATTTAAAATATAAATAGAATACTTACAATGATTTTTGCAAAATTTTTACTTTTCACAAAAGGCCAACGTTCAGTATAAACGAGGGGTCACTAGAGTTCGATACAAAAATCAACTCGATGTTGTTCGCAAGGAAATTGATGATTTCAATTGCCCTACCACACAAAGATCTTCCCTATTATGAAGATTTTTTAGAAGAGGATAAAGAGTGGGAGGACCTTTCAAAATTACGAGAAATTTTTATGAATAGAAATCGATCGGATTCGAAATACCCTCGTTTGTACGGAACGGGTTAAATTAATATTATTCCACAATTTTAATTTATTTTAAAAGTATTAAAAGTATTAAAAATATAAAATATATTCGGGTATTATGACCACTCATAATTAAAATAGCTCTATCTTCCATAAAGGAAAAGAGTCAATAAAGCTGATTTTCGGTCCTCTCTGAAATTCATTCTAAAGTATCAAAACCGTTTTGTTATTGAAAAAACTAATTAAATTAAATAATTTTTATTTAAATGGATATATTTTGCCAGTATATCAGTAACTAATTAATCTCATTGTTATTTAACGCTCTTATATTATCTACATATTATCTCCTTACATTTATTATTATTGTAAAAACTATTGAAATCGAATGATTTTAGTTTATATGAATGTATTTTGATTCCTATTTATCTAAACAGGCATCAATTAAACTAATTCCATATATTTCTACCAAACGATTTATATTACCTACATATAGAAGATAATATCCCAGATAACTAAGCACTACACTTTCTTTTTTCTCGCCCATCTATAATAAACAACAATTAACGTAAGTAAAAAATTACAAATTAAATTTTGAATTCAAAATATACAAAATAATCAAATTCATAAATCACGAATTAACTAGTGTATAGTAACAAAATTTCTATCAATGTATAGCCAAATTACTCGACAATCATAGATTCATTTTTTTTCAAATAATGCTTAAATTTCTTAAGAAGCAAGGAAGTAAAGTATATGAACATATACATATTCGAAATTCATATAAAATTATCTTTAAAATGATATACAATACATCATATTTACTTTGATTAACACCAATGAAAAAAATATAAAAATCTGACATCATATTTTTCTCACACTTCATTTTCTTATCACACAAAGGCCGGCATTCATAATCGATTTTTATATTTAAGATCATTTTAAGTACAGTATTAGGATGTCATAAGCCAATCACAGAACCGTATATTAGCATCTTGAAACATTACTTAAGATGATCTTAAAATAAAAACGGATTATGAATATCAGCCATAGATCATCATAATAAATGTAATACAGACCGATTCAATCAAGAATCGGGTTTTTTGGAAAAGAATTTTTCATTTTACGTTTGATATTAATCGCCAGACTATCTGTCAGAAATGTATAGTAGTTTTTAAGATGCCCATGTGTGCACGCACGCGGTGTGTGGTGTGTGTG
>JANQDE010000186.1:38580-75084 GCA_037157785.1 Cephalotes varians
TGTGTGTGTGTGTGTGTGTGTGTGTTCATAAAACTAACGATTTAAACTGAAATGGCGATTACACATTCCTGGATCACAAAGTGATCCAGTTTCCAAAATCGGGAAAGTCCAAAATAAAACTTAAAGATTTTTCAGATGTCTTTTGCAAAGATATTTTAGTTTTGTTAATTGTTTAACTTTATTTTTATTAATGTTTACCTGAGAAAATGATCGAACGCCCGCTTGTCAACGTGTTGCAGTCGCAACAACGGTGGTGAATCTGTCGGTGGTGGTGCGAGCGGACCAGTAAGCATCGCTCGAAACCATTCCGATCTCCTGGCCAATCGTTCTCTCTCGACACAATACGTCCACGAATCGCCAGGTAATCCAGCCTGTAATAATTTTTTAAATATTACACCACATAATTTGTTAAATTATTACAGCGTATTTGTGCGTGCAAAGAATGTAATTCCAAGCATGTAATTTCCAGTTGATTTCATTTACAATTAGCAAGTATTGAAGCTCAGTTATACTGTACTCGGTTTTTTAAAAAGGAAGAAAATAATTCTATATTTTTGACTTTTTAATTATACAAAAAAGAAGAAGATAGTTAAAATATAGCATATTATAATTATATTAAAAAATAAGGAGGTTTATTAGATATAACTTCAAAAATATAAAATATAAAAATCAAAAATAAAAAATATAAAAATATAATAATAAAAATATATGTATAAATATAGAAGAAAAGGTATTATAGTCGCCATTTTGTACAATAACTTTGTTAATAATTAATATTTAAAAACTTAACGATTACATTCGTCAAAGTTCAATTGATTTTAGAAGTTGACTCGAAGTTATGAAATATTTATTATTTAATGTTATTTATAAATGTTATTTGTAAAAATGTGTTTTACAAAATATTGTATAATAAATCGAGAAGGAACAGATGGTAATGTGGCCTCTCCACAAAAATAAATTGAAAAAAATTGATTTTGTTTAAAAAACACAGTATTTGAACAGAATCTTATATCCTTACGAAAAAATGTTGCAAAAAATATTTGCAGAATGCAGAATGTATTCAAATGTATATACGTACATATAATTTCTTTCGCATATAAGCTGTTGTCAATAAAATCTGTAGTATATATAACATAAACTATATTAGATTAACAATGGAGTTACAACTGATTTATTGAATAACTACTTCCTCAAAAGAAAAACCTTCAAAAAAAAAGAAAACCTCAAAAAGAAGTCATACGTCATTGACACGCTTAGGACCACATTAGCAAAATGCCATTGTTCAATTTTGCACAACTTAAAATGTATACAGTTAAATAAAATGTCAAATAATGAACAAAACTAGAGTATGTATATTCATATAATAATACGCACAAGTTTAAAAAGAATGAGAAAGTATGTATAATTAAATACTAAAATGTATTTTGAAAATATTTTGAAATGCTCGAAAGTAAAAATGCGTTATAATAAATGCCTATTGGCTATTGTATTGGCTATTGTATTAGCATATTAGCGTCATTATGTAACAGCGAAATACTAAACAAATGATTCCATAAATAGTCACTAAAATGAGCCATCTAATAATGGAGATATTAAGAGGAGCCATAATACCATTGTATCTATAGGGACCATAATATTTCCTCTTCAATACCTTTTCCCTCTCAAAGTTTATTTGATTTTCGAACATTTAAGTGATCGATATTACAAAAATAAAAATATCAAATTTATACTAAAACTTTAATACTGAAGGAAAATTTATCTTTAAAACGTACCTCAAGCATTACGACATTTTGACGCTCTGTGACTTGCAAATTGCTTTCAGGTGCCATAAGAGGGATTCGAGACATATCTGCCAGATCTTTGTGTGATGTCTTCGTAGTCAATGGTGAGATCAGGATTTTGGAGTAAATTTTGCTCCGCAATCCGTGAGACTTTTCGCGCCACCTCTCAGACTGGATGCAAGAAAATTGTAAGTTGTCGCCTATAATAAATAAGACCCTATTTATAGATATCAAGATTATCGCGAAGAAAAAAAGTTCAATTATTCAATTATTATTTTTATCTTGTTAACGCGCGATACATTATCGTGCCTCACTTTTTAGAAATGTATCTTCCATCCGCAAAGAGCAAATCACTTGTACTTTTTATGCTTTTTTTTCTAATGGCACCGTCCGTGATTCATAGAAACACTATCTCACGATGGCTCATGACGGCTTCGAATTTTTGCGTGTTTTATCGATCATTATCGTTTATTTTACATTGACTGCCGTGCCAATGTTGCGAGACGCCCAGTATCTAATTTACACATGGGTTTGGCAGTGTTTGCGAAAGATAGGACTTTATTTCAATTAGTTATTGATTTTTTCGGAAACAGATAGCGCAGCGTATAGGCGTTTCTGAGTTTTATATACAACACACACACACACACACACACACAAAATTGAACAAATAAGACTTATAAGATATGAGAGAGAGAGAGAGAGAGAGAGAGAGAGAGAGAGAGAGAGAGAGAGAGTGCAACTCTTACAACATGATTTTTGCAGAGAAAATTCTTAAATAATATAAAATAAAGTTGTCATATTTTTTAGTTGTCATATTTATTATTATTTATTATATAGTTGTCATTTTTGTGCAATCTTTGCAATAAATAGACTTATCGCTGTTACCTGTAAAAATGATACGTTTATCACAGTTATCTCATACAATGAAATAAAAATCTCTGAGATTCACAATTAACAAATATTGCGTGAATGTATGAAATACACATAAATAACAAAATTGACTCCTTTGACTTAAAATATAAGCGATGAAACATATAAACTTATCTTTACAAGCTAATTGTAAGTATATAATACATTGCACACAATCCATAAATAATAAAAAGAATAACAATAATCGAAAAAATTGCGATAACCGTATTTTAAATTTAAATAGCTTTTAAACAATAATTTTATTTGTACCTGTTTTTTAAAATGACAATTAATTTTTATGAAATATTTTGCATATCGGCGCGTTCACATACACTTTGTACCACTAAGAAATCAGCGAATAAAATTATCAAAAAGACATCGAGTTTAAGATAATTGTATATAATTGTATATAAGATAATTGTATATAATTAATGTTGTCTCACAACGTGAAAGATGCACGGTATACTAATGACATCGACACCAATACGAGCGACGATCACTATTAACACGAGTGAGAGGCCGCTCTATTGACAAAACAGTAAGGAACGTTTGATAGCAACCCGTATACGCGACTGGCTGTAGCTCTAAACTTTACAAAGGCTCTACAAGAGACGCGTCTTTGTTTGATGTTATCTGAATTAAGAAATACATGAATATGTGAATACGCAAAATATGTATAACAAAATCGATTGCTTAATCCGCAAGTCTTAATTTTGTAAATCTCATCATCGATCACTAAAGATACATACATATTTTTAAATTATAAATACATAATATGTAATGTAGATAATTTTTTGTATAAAAATATATAGCTTATGTAAGAAAGCAAAAGAAGCAAACGTATAATCAGACATATATAATCATAATAACAGATCTGCTTTTCTTTTTGTTTTCTAAAAGAAGCAAAGCCAAATAACACTACCAAATAATGTTACTGATTACTTACTCATTATTATTAAGGTTGAATACAATCCATTTGGATGAAGCTATCCGTTTTTTCAAGCAAACAACTATTATTACTTTCGAAGAAATAATAATAGTAATTTGCTTATACAGCAACTATCCTTCGCACTACATAATGTCGGAAAAATGATCGAAATGTACTTGTGGCACACTCGCCGGAGAATACTTTATTTATC
Organism: Cephalotes varians; assembly: GCA_037157785.1. NCBI lineage: Eukaryota > Metazoa > Arthropoda > Insecta > Hymenoptera > Formicidae > Cephalotes > Cephalotes varians. The sequence goes on from JANQDE010000186.1 coordinate 42,410, forward strand.
ATTGACGAGCGGAAGAGGACATAGAAGAAGATCGGCGAGAAACTCGGAAAAGAATCTTTTCGAAGCGAGATGTCTCGCTTGACTGACAAATCGATCGGTCTCCTGCTTCCGCTATAAATGACTCAGATCCTCTCCAGAGGTATCGGTTAATATAAATACGCGTGCTTGCGTTTCATCGACGATTGTTTATAAACATCGACGACCGAGCGAGAGAGCCTGCTTCAAAAACGTCAGGAATGTTCGTGCTCCATAAAGAGGGGCCTTATCGATACCCCGAAGCTGTGACCTGCAGAAATCGAGGGGCGCGAGTTCGTTTATCCACTCTGAAATTTGAATCCAGTGTCGAAGAATGCAACATTGATGTCGCGACATCGATAAAATCCAATCGTTCAAAGCCCTCTTGGCGATAAGGCTGGCAAACGAATCGACAAGCCTTTTCACATAACAGTTCGCTTCTTGAAAATTGTTTATTTTAGAATACCCGTTGCCACGGCTAAGTGTCAGGGCGCATTCGGATTAGGAGCGAAAAAACAGAATGCAGAAAAGTAGAAGTTGTTTGAGCTAATCGGACAAATCTTCTAGCTTCTCTCTCCTTCTTTCTCTCTAGCTTTTCTCTTTCGCTTCTGTTTCCCGCATTCTGCTTTTCCGCTCCTAATTCGAATGCGCCCTTAGATCTATTTGTCGCTGCACTGGACCGCATTAAAGCTTTCTATCTCGCTGCTACCAAACTTTAAATATATCTATTTCATTTTAAGTACAAGAAGCGTACACTAGTTCAGTCACAACTTGTTATCGAACCACTTGTTATTGAAATTACTTTTCCGGATAATAGCGCGCGAGTCGGTCGAAACCGCCGCTTGAATAATCTTTTCTTCTTTTCTAGAATTAATATCGACAAGGTCAGTGACAATACTGTGACATGTGACGACACGATTGTGAGAACAAGCATGCTCTTTTATACTCCGTTTCGCGCTTGTGGATTTCCGGTTAGGACGATTCTGTTGTCGCAAAGAACGCGGATACGCGCATTCCCGATTGTCCAAGGAATTAAAAGGTGTTAATCATCGAGGCGTCGTGGTACGAATGAATAATTGCTGCGTTTAAACGTTTCGCGATCGGCTGGTCTCTCGGACGACACCAGATACAGGAAGACACTAATGATATTCAGAACGGCCGTGAATGAGTCCGTTTGAAGAATCGCAAGGTCGCGTTGCAGGCTCGCGATGCGAAAATATAAGGCATATACTAACATGCCGTTAATGTGCATGATCGGAATAACGGCGATCCTTAAAATCCTTCGAGGCACGAATTCTTTTCTCGCGTGGAAAACTTTCCGCGCATTAAATGAATATCGCGCGCGGTAGGAGAGCGAGCGAGAAAGCACGATGGAAGAAATAATTATATCCCGAATTTTCAGGAGAGGGAGAGACGAAAGCCAAGCATCAGCTTAGAAATATGCGAACGAACGCGTGAGTCACTGTGTATTCCTGCAGTGTGTTACCATCGCGAATTAGTGCGAGTATCCCAAACTGCATCAATAAAGCTTCATATTTCACAGATCGCGCGCGCAACATCGCGCATTTACACGTGACACATTTCACGGTATTAACGTGGCAGTAATTTATGGCAAAGCGGGGCATCAATGCGTACTCTATTATTAAGCATCGCTCTGCTATGAGAATTTCAATGTACGCGCGTGTTTATGGCTGAGGAGTGGCTCATTGAAACGGTCGTCACGGGTACTCGTAAACATAATTCATTGTGCGTATTAACTGTGCTAAATTATGTCGTATATGAAGTAAAATCATACAAATATTATTTAGTCTTGAATTTATTAAAGACAAAAGAATTATTAAAACGGCGGCTCATTAACAAATGAAAGTCTTATGATATATCATTCCTTAAATTTCTGCCGTAAAAAACATGGCGTAATACAATTGATTGACTGAGAATATTTGTATTCATTTTGCAATCTCAAAATACGAATGTAACATTGCTGCGATAAAAACATAAAATTTTTTCAGTTACGAAAGTTTCAGCAAATATATTGTCATGTGTTATATTTATTTGATATTGCGTTTTATTATAATAAGAGAGAAAATTAAATGCAACTCGAATATATCGTTTATAAAATTTTGAAGATATATATTCGCTAATATTATTATTTTGTTCGCGCGCGCGCGTGTGTGTGTGTGTGTGTGTGTGTGTGTGTGTGTCCGCGCGCGCATAGGGTATCCATAAAGATTGAGACTAAATTTATATAGTGTGTTAATGGGATTAAATAGAAAACAAGTTTATATAAACCAAGCATGAGCAATCCTTCCGTTCGGCAGCCAAATTATTATTCTCTCCGAATCAAAGGCCGGACCAAATTATTAAATAAAACAAATTAATACTAAATGAATTAAAATAAATTGCTACCCCATATTTCATTTATTTATAATACAATGCTTTGAAATAAACTCTACATAAATTTTATAATATAATGAATGAATAATAATTTAATGTAAAGATTGGCCTTGTATTTGAACTATGAGATCATCAATATTGATCATCAATATTGAGGGCCGGGGATTTGAACTATGAGATCATCAATATTGATCATCAATATTGAGGGTCGGGGATTGCCCATATAAACTCATGTTTGAAAATATTTTAGTAACCAATTAAAAGCGTTCAAAAATTCACGAGCGGAATTGTTTTTATAATTGATTTGACAAATAAAGTACTAGCTTTGGGAATGTATTGAAAATGCATTTATCACAATTTTTCTAATATGGTAGAAACATTCGAAAAAATTCGACAGCCATTAATTTGGAGGAATGGAAACATGTATTCTTGCAGAAGAAAGAAATTTCGAACAATGGTTGTAACTATTTATAAAATCTGTACGTGGATCAAGACATATAAATAATAAAAAAATCATTTTCTAAGTCAATATTTCCATCTAATAAGTTATCAGAATAATTCTGCTTGTGAATCTTTGGACATTTATAACTTTTTTATAAATTATTTTCGAATATAAATTTATACAACTTTTTTCATCTACTCGATTCTATTAACACACTATATAAATTTAGTGCCAATTTTTACAGACTTTTACGAATCTTCACCCTGCAGATAAATTTCAGCTTGGAATATTGTGTAGAAAAGACCAGGGCTGGTTGTCACAGATTTTATTTAGTGATTTTTAGAAAAAAAATAAGATTTTGAAACACTCTGTATATGTTACGATACACCTACATTCTTTAAATATTTAAAAAAAAATTATTAAAAATGCTAAGAGATTTACGTTGTCTTCGCGTCTTGATTCTTATTAATCCAACATTTCATGAACATTGCAATTCACTTTATCAGGGCGAGAAGCAACTTAATACTCACATAATATGTTGTTCATCGAACGTTAAACATGGCTAAATGATGCATCATGCATACCATGCGTGAAACGGAACGCGCCCTAGGACAATCTTCCTCCGACCGTTTTTTAGTAAAAGAGATTATATTCACAAATTTTGTTACAATAATTAGCCACAGCAAAACTTATCTAAGACATGTCATTTTCTATGATTATAGTGAAATCGCGATTAGTAATGTAATAAGAACTAACAAAAAAACGAAATAGGAGATCAAAAAAATTTACTCACTTTCAACATTTTTCTTAAAAGTTATTATAATATACGCGATATTTTTGCAAATCATTTTATACAACAAATTAATATTATATCAACATTCTAAAATATGAAGAAGAGAATTTTCTAGCACATATTGATTGAGTTATAAGTTTTTTGACAATCAACCTCTTATGATAATCAGCCTCGATCTTTCCTATGTACATATGATATGATTTTATGCAATTTTAATACGATCCTCGCTTTATAATATAAACCTGTTTGCAACACATACAACATAGATCGCCTAGAGATATCCTAAAGTTGTTCTAAGAATGTCTCTACGTTTTAAAGACATTTCCAGAATGTCCATGTGCTGTCTGAGAAATACCATGAATATTTAGTGAATCACGGTTTTGCTAAAATTAGAGTTGCGAATGGAGGAGAGCTGAATCAAAGCAAAACAATTTGAAGTAAAGTTCGAAGGATATATATCTATATATATCTATATATATATATATATGTATATATATATATGTGTATATATGTATATATATATATATATATATATCATAATATATCATATAAATGATATTTATACATTGATTTATACATTGATATGTAAACAAAAAAATGATGTTGTATTAATAGTATCAGCCAACAGCAATCTAATTGAAAATAATCTTATTAATTCAACAATATTAATTTAATAAAACAAATATTTTATTAAAACAAAAGCATGGCATACTTCATTATATTGTCATTAAAATTAATACTAATAATATTATATATTAATTTTTTCCGTGTATATGTATTAGTTTCATAAAATTAACAATTTAACGCGTTCCGTGTCATGTAGGTCGCCCCACGCTGAATTTTTTGTTCAAACCATTTGTAATTTTCACTATGTAAAACGGAAATTTATTTTAAATTGATTATAAAGTCAAGTATTGACATCTAAGTAACAAAGCAGATATTATTATACCGAGGATCATATACGCTCCACGCGGCCTGAACGAAAGTTCACCAAAAATCGATTGCCAAAATTCGGCACGGAATGTGTTAAACTGAATAATGGCATATTATATGGTTTTTTTTGGAAGGTTTTTCGCTTTATTTATTGTTGTCTGTGAATCTTCATAATCCATCATTTCATCGAATTTAGATTTGCATGACATTTGAATTTATCTGATTTGTATATGCATATCAATATATATCGAATATTTTGATATTTATATAAATATCATAATATTTTCGAACCTTGAAAAGAATCATTGAAGAGAAATCATTTTTACCGAAAGGAAGAGAACAATATATAATTCAAGCATAACATGAAATTCAAAGAATATGAATGAAGCACAATTATATAACCGGTCTTGCAGCGACAAAGACACAACTTCATTTCTAAAATTCGGCGAAATTTTGTCTAATTAAGGAGAAACACGTGCAATAGAATAATTTAAAAGAAACTTATTTTTAGGAAGAGAAGAAAATAACATCGAATTCCAAGAAAATGAAGAGTGCAATTATGTAACCATGATGTGTGCATGTAGTCTTCCGTATCCTTCTCTACAAAATGTATTCGACAAGAGTTTGTTTTTTTTTTGCAACGTGTCTGCGGAGCAGCGGGTGGAATTTAATTTAGCGCAATTGTAACGATACGAAGTTAGTGCGATTGACGGCTACGCGAGTAAGATAATTAACTTGAAAGAGAACCCGCTCAGCCTTTTAATCCAATTAAAATTAATGCCTCCATTTTAGACGCGCGCCCGCATTTCAGCGAGATGTATCGGCGCGATGAGCAAAGAGGATCGAAAATTCTCTCTCTCTCTCTCTCTCTCTCTCTCTCTCTCTCTCTCTCTCTCTAACATTTTTTTAGGTCTATCATCGACATATCAACATTATCTGGTGGTTCTGTTGGATCTGTATCTGTTTCCACACAATAATAAAATAATTATTTAAAAAACTAAGAAGAGAATAAAGAATTACGTTAGCATTACTTGGAAGGCTAAAATGTCTTTTATTAAAAAAAAAAAAGATGATTTTATATCATTAATTCCTTCTTGTGCTTGTGACATTGCATGAATTTATTCCGAAGAATTATGCATCGAGGCTAATAACGTGTTCGTTATTATTAGGTTCTGATTAGTTTTAAGGGCTCACTATAGAATGGATTGCTTCGAACGTAATCACGGATTGTTCAAACTCAAAGTGTTTGAATACGAAGTGAATTGCCAACAGAAAGAAATTAATTACGTTCCAGAGGTAATGGTCGGCTGTTTACGATTATCTGGCGCGATCATCGGGGTTTGCCAATTGATTCAATCGAGGAGAAGATGTAGAAAAGATCTCCCCTTTGCTCGAGTTCGCCCGCATACATGATTGTTTCTACTCGGATGTAAAGCCAAATTGCCATCTTTAGAAGTGCTCGTTATTATTATAAGTTGATGATCTATATTGATTAAATATTTTTCAGCTTGGGTTAACGTTAACATGCCTTTTAAGTTTCGAATCCATTTTTTTAGCTCTCTCTTTATATATATATATATATATATATATATATATATATATATATATATTTCAAATAATGCTAACGTAATTCTTTATAGGGTAAAGGCAACGAATATGGAATAGGTTACTAATATGGAATAGGGACTTATTTTTTAAACAAAGCGTTGCATTCAAGTGGCAATTACTGGAAGTTGTTATAATTATTGTCAAACGTGCCATATCAAATAATAAATTCGATGCGACAACGAATTTCTCTAATATAAGCATTTATTTATTTTTGTTGCGTCTGAAAATGTGATAGCACTATCTTAAAAAGTGTTCTTACAAGCTGACTGTAAGTTATTTAATAGAACATACAACATTTTATAGAACATAGACGCTTTTAATAATGTTGATGAATAATATTATGCCGTTTAATTGCGATTTGTAACTCTTTATTGAAATGGGAAGAGTTTGTGTGTCATATTAAGATGTGTTAGTAATATGGAATAATTGAATTATTATGGAGTAAAGAGTAGAGAATATAATGTTTTTGTTCTTTTTATAAATAATAAAGAATATTTTTGATGTTAATGTTTATAATAATTTAACGATTTAGGATTTGATTTTATTGTCCATGTTCATAATGTAATTTTATTTATGTGTTGTACAGTAGTACATTATATAGTAAATGTATGATTTTTAACAGTTTCGATTTCAATTTACATAAAAAAATAAATTTGCACTTCATTTTTTATGTTAATTATTATTGTTCCTCAAATTTGATTAGTATTCCATATTATATCCCATTTTTTTTACCCTCTTCATTTTCTCATTTTTTACTTTTTTGTAAATACTGAAGTTGGACTTAAATTTCGGAGACTTTCAATTATTGGATGTTATAACATATTGCTTAAAAGTGATTTGGCCTAACATATTGCTTAAAAGTGATTTGGCCTTAAGTCGTAACGAGTTATTTTTTAGAAACGCTAATTTACTGAATTTAAAGTTATCATGATACTGTTAAATTTGTTTACACTATATAGGTTTAAAATTATTATAATTGTTGATGATGGCTAAGTAAGCTGAAACGTTCCAATTTCAGATTTTCATCAGATTAAAGATTTATTAATACTATATTTTTTTCTTGTTCGTTTATTGGTCTATTTATTTATTTGTTTTTTTCTTTTATGATACATACGAGCGTTATTATACTTTTTGACTTATGACACACATGCATACACGCGCGCATAATTGTGTGTGTGTGTGTGTGTGTGTGTGTGTGTGTGTGTGTGTGTTGTGTGTGTGTGTGTGTGTGTGTGTCATTTTAACTTTTACGCCAAAATATCTCGAAATGTACAAAAGATACGGAAAAATGTTTTGAACAAAAGTTGTAGGGTCTGGAGGGAGACATAAAAGTACCATTGGTTTAACCTTGAGTTGCGCTGGCAAAGTCAGGTCAAGATCACTGAAGTTTTTAAATGGACCTCTCTTACTGTATATAATCCTTTTTGAGATCTTCTAAAACACTATCTTTCTAAAACATTATAATTTAATTCATTTTCAGCTGTTTTGAAGTTATCGAGGTTTATATGATATTCAACCTACAAAGATCGATAGTTAATCCAGTTAATGAAGGCAAGATCGAGATGATCTGACCAATTGAGATAAGATCGATAGATGATCCGGCCAATTAAGACAAGAATCCGGTACACATCACCCTTGGAATTAAATGTTCGAAATGTGCACCGTTATTCTCCAAGCACAAATTCAGTCTGTGTCTGAAGTTCCATAGGACTCCTCTAAATATTTGCGACATTATTGCTTGACAGATTCTTCTAACTCTATCCGTCATATTTGATTCCGTGGTTGGTGCTTCCTGATATATAGCATCTCTCACATATAATAGTAATCAAAACGATTGAGAACCGATGATCTCGGAGGCCACAAGACTGGTCCTCCCCATCCTATCCAATGATTTGGATATTGCTCTTCTAAAAAAATCTGAATATCTTGAGAGTAATGAAACTGGAGCACCATTCTGTTGAAACCAAAACCTCTGACGGACATTCAATGGAACGGCCTCAAAATATTGGCAAATGATTTTGGAGGAAGTCTAAGTAAATTGGATCATTGATTGTACATTCAAAAAAATGCGGGCCAATAATTTGACCGGACCATTACATATCCAAACGTGAAGATTCCAACGATACTGATTGAACATCTCTCGATATCAGCGATTTATTAACCAATAATGATTATTGTGTCTATTGAGATTGCCATTGCTATGAAATGTAACTTCGTCACTGAAAAACATTCCACAAGAAATCTGGATTCTGCTGCAATGCACCAAGTGCTCATTTACAAAATTGAACTCTCAGTCTGCAATCATTCTCACTCAATTCCTGCACTAGATTGATGTGATACGGATTGTAACATTCGATGAATCATAGATCGAGGAACTTCTAATTCACGTTCTATTTGCTGAATACTGATGTGTGGATTGAAATAGACCATGCCCAAAACTGTGAGGAGTCTACTGTTGTAGGGTCATTACTGTTTGGAAGCCTTTTATTTATTTGTCTCTGACGATGTAATGTATTTTTGCGAACTCTTCTTTCAATATTTATGACTTGCCGAGCACTTGGATGGCGACAATTAGGATATAGCAGCATAATGATAGGGAAACACGTCTGTAATTCCTGTTGCATTCGCCAAGAATTAACGGAATATTCACTACTTCATTTCATGAATAATTCGCCATTCTTTAAGTACGAGAATTTATTAAGATCTGAGTTTATCGAGACAAAACTTATAAAGAACTAAAAAGCTTTTTTACCAGAGTGAAGCCTCTTATTTCAGAAGTTATGCATTAATAACAATTTACAGAAATAAGAGCTCGAGAACCTTTTTGGTAGAATATCCAATATTCTATTCTATATATTATATAGAATATCCAATTAAACATATCTAATAAGTTTGTAATAACAGTTGATGTCGAATCCAATAGAAAAAGGTTTAATATTAAAAATGATTCATATTAAAGAACAAAAATGAAATTTACGTCATCAAAGATACAAAATTATTAGATCTAATTAAACAAAGTTTTCTGATCTTCCGATCTTGCCTTGGTCGAATCATCCATTGATCTTATTTATTGACCGGATTATCTTTCGATCTTGTCTTAATTGGCCGGATCATCCCTCGATCTTGTCTTCATTAGCCGAATTAATCACCGATCTTTGTTAGTTGGATACCATAAATCTTGATAATTTCAAAACTGCTGATCCAAAGTGAATTAAATTATAATGTTTTAGAAAAATCTCAAGAAAAACTATAATAATATGCAATAAAAGCTAGAGAGTTCCATTTAAAAAATTCAAAGTGACCTTGACCTTGACCTTGGCGGTGCCAACTAAGGTCAAATAATGGTACCCTCTCCCCTCTCTCTCCCTTTCGAATTCTGCAACTTTTGTTTGAAACATTTTTCCATATCTTTTGTACATTTCAAGATATTTTGGTGTAAAAGTTAAAGTGGAACACTATATTACACAAGTGCCGATCGATCTGACTTTTTATTTTTATTTATTTATTTATTTTTTTTTTTGTCAAGCTTTAGTAATTTCAACAGTAAAAGTATTAGGTCTGTGTGTAAGTTCCTGGGATTTTCTTGGTGACTTTATTTATATATATATTAAAGAAACATGCATGTTTAATCAAAATATTTTCTCTCGCTTGCTACAACTTTTCCAGACCATTTTTCAAACAACATGGACGTGAATTCTTCGATTGAAGAATGACAGATTTTTTTAATGCGATAAATTTGTCGATCTATTTTCGTATCTCATTACTAAATCGTATACCGGAGAGATGGTTTTATATTGACAAAAATAAATAAAATTAAAAAGAATATGGTCTATACGTTGGATGTAGTAGAACTTCCTCAAGCTCCAGTAAGATGTCATTAGTCGCGGAAGCAATATGTGGCCAAGCGTTGTCGTGGAATAAAATGATTTTTCGATTTCCTTTTTCTGTTCACGTTCTTTTTTTCTGAATTTCTTCGTTCAATCAGTATAACTGTAACGTTCTACAATAATCATTTCATCAGGTTTGAGCAACTCATAATAAAGCATACCCTTTTGGTCCCACCAAATACAGAGGAGAATCATATGCCTGTGAATGTTGCGCTTTGTCGAAATGAAAGTTTGTTCTGAATTTAATCAGTCCTTTTTGCGTTTAAGGTTATCATAATAAATCCATTTCTCATTATCAGTCATTATTTTCCATAGAAAAATTTTCTTCCTTTTTGTCAAGCAAGCAGTAAGATACAGGAATTGAGTCAATTAGCTCATTCGAATAATTGATGTGGAGTCTATTTCTCTTCCTTCTGAATGCATTTAAGTGTCGAAATATAGTTGTGCGATTAATGGCAAGCTGCTTTCGCTAGCTCGGGTTTCTTCAATTCGGTTGCATTTTTGACTAGTAGAGTTTCCAAGTTCTCGTCTTTCATCTTCTGAAACCGACCACAGCGAAGTTCATTCAATATCATTAACATCGAAATTTCCATTTCGAAATCTTTGGAATTAAGATTGGCATTTACTTTCAGATACAGTATGCTCACCATAAGTCTAGCAAATAATTTTACTTGTCTCAGCGGCACTTTTTTCGATGAAAATAATGCAGTATACAGTATCGGATATACACCTTTACAATCTCCATTTTCAATTAAATTAAAAATTTGTTTAAGTAAATAAACATGAACTGTCGTATGTAGGTAGAATTTACGCATTTAGATTTTCAGCATCATCTAAACATGACCTCAGAAACTTATGCACAGATCTAATGATTAAAGAACTAACATAAGAAAATAGCTTTGGACTGAGGCGAGAAACAAAAGAAATATTAGATGAATGAGCGCATGGTTATAACATTATATGCGCACGCGTACATGCACGCACGCACAATAATTATATAAGTGTGCGTGTGCATGTGTGCGTGCGTGCGTGTGTGCGTGTATGCGTGTGCGTAGATATTGTACATAATAATTATATATATATATATATATATATATAATTATTATGTACAATATCTACGCACACGCATATATGTTCGATCTATTCGTTTTAATTCACGGTTTTTTCGCGCGTGTCCGTTCTTTTCTTCGTTTCCTCGTCCCATCAACACGCATTTCGATTATATTTACTATTGAAATTACTAGAGCTTAACAAAAGAAAGCGAAAGGCGGCAAAAAGTCCAATCAAAGATTCAAGATGTATACGATATACAGAATTAGTGAAAAGTATGGGATCGGGAGTTCCCATTTAAAATTTTAAAGTTGATTTGAGAGCTCCTTCATATCGGTGCTCAAGATTAAACAGATATTGCTATTTGATGCATTTGAAACTTTACAATTTTTATACGAAACATTTTTTCTTGTCTTATTTTCGAAATATTTAACTTGTTCGATACTATTTGCTCTGTATACTTTTATATATATGTATATAATATTATATGTATATATATATATATATATATATATATATATATATATATATATATATATATATATATATATATATNATATATATATATATATATATATATATATATATATATATATATATATATATATATATATATATATACATATAATATTATATACATATATATAAAAGTATACAGAGCAAATAGTATCGAACAAGTTAAATATTTCGAAAATAAGACAAGAAAAAATGTTTCGTATAAAAATTGTAAAGTTTCAAATGCATCAAATAGCAATATCTGTTTAATCTTGAGCACCGATATGAAGGAGCTCTCAAATCAACTTTAAAATTTTAAATGGGAACTCCCGATCCCATACTTTTCACTAATTCTGTATATCGTATACATCTTGAATCTTTGATTGGACTTTTTGCCGCCTTTCGCTTTCTTTTGTTAAGCTCTAGTAATTTCAATAGTAAATATAATCGAAATGCGTGTTGATGGGACGAGGAAACGAAGAAAAGAACGGACACGCGCGAAAAAACCGTGAATTAAAACGAATAGATCGAACATATATCCGTGACGGACCTTGAGCCGTTAATGACCCCTTCCTTGAATCGATTTCGTAAAAAGTTGTAATCGACCACACGTCTTGCATTTATAGCGAAAAGCGTAATTTCAGATATATAACGTTACTTCAGATTTAAAGGATTCTAGAGTTGATCTTTTCTCCACAAAACTCCATTCTTAAATGTTTAATATCTCTACTATCTAACATTAACTGGTCGATTACAGTTTTATTTAATTTTAAAATATTATTAAAATATTTGTCGAAATATTTTAATTTTCTATAACAAGATAGCTCGTTAGACAAATACTTAAACAAGCATCCGTGAAAAAGAAATAAGATACAATTGCATAAACTTGAAACTGTTTTTGCAAAAGTACTGTCAATTCAGAATTGGGAGAAGACTTCTAATTCTTAGAATTAGAAGAAGATGAAGAGTAAGTTGAATCAAGATTAAAGTTAATCTACGTTAGAGAAAACGGGCACAAGTATTTTTTCGTTACATTTCTACGGTTTTAATTCATATTGCTTTCGAAGACAAGACTCTTCGTACATGTTAGATATATAGTATCGTGCGAGATTAGATAATAGTGCAAATACTCCAAAACTGAGACAATGAATATTTGACGAATATTTAACGAGATGACGGAATGTCGTTTAATATGGCCAACATGAGATTTCCATATTGCGTCTCTTCCGTGGCAACTGCAGACTCACGTTACAAGAAAACAGCCGAGTCGCGCAAGATTCTTCACGCGTGCAATTAAAGGAGCGCCGGTATTTACGACCGTATTCCGCCGCTCGCGTGTGCAAACGTCTATTAATAATTCGATCTTGTCGTTGCGCGCGGTGCACAGGCATGATCGATCAGTTGCATCCTGATGGCGAGGGGACGGCGTGGATGGTCTGACAGTATCAAAGGAAACGACAATACAAAAACGTGCGAATTGAATCGCCACACGTGGCACCGTGCGACGCAGCTGCGTGCCCTCACAATGGCGAATGTGCGAAAAAATACCACATCTCTCAATGGTGAAGTCGACATATCGCGGAAACCTTGACGCGATCATCGGCGATGTAAACGCCATTGAATTCAGTGAACGGATACCACGCCTGATATTTACGTATAACGTATTTCGGAGCTTTTAGCAATTACTCTCTACATCTCCGCGATCGCGACAGGATTTTATTAACAATAAGCGGATGACGAAGAAGCGATGATGGAAAAATCGAATATCGATCGTGAAAAGACGCTCGCGATGAAATCGAGTGAATCATGCTTCGTTTTAAGAAAAAAAGGAAAAAGATGCAATCTAAATGCAATTAAGTTTACTAAATCGAGAAAGAAAGAAAAAGAGAGATACCACGGAAGATCAGCATAATTTTTCCAATTTTCCAATGCTTTTATAATATGATTAAATTTTGCTTATACATTTAAGAGATTGATAATAAATATTAATATTTTTTTTTAATTTTGCTTTGATGTAGAATTGTTAAATATTTCTTAAACGAGAATATAAATTATGAAAAGGGGATGTTTATGATTTCAAGATCCTTTTCAAATCTTTTCAACTGCTGTATTTATTATCTCGCTTCAACTGTATTTATTATTCTGCTTTAATTGAATTTCCTGGTTTGTAATGCGATTTTAATAACATTATCAGTTTTTGTGTTCCCAAAAAGTTACTACAAAAAATAAAATCAATTTGTCGTGTGAACCGATTTCGCCAAATTCGATTACTCCAGTTATTAATTCCTCTAGAATATATTACTACAGTAAGCTACAACAAAATCAGATATAATTAGACATTTCAGTAGATTGGCGTCATCTGTAGTGCGTTAAGTTTATATTCTATCAGCAGAATCTGCTGACATAATCTGACAACGGATTGACAGTAAAAACCAAATGAAGTAAAACCTTTCATTTAAATGTGAAACGATAGATTTCTCTTGGTTTTTACCGTCGATTCATATATTCCATTATATTTCTGCTGACATTCAGTAAAAAAAAACTGAAAAATTTTCGCTTCCGATTTGATTTTATCTCGAAACTTGCTTTTACCTGATATGCGATTCCTCTTCGTTTTCACAAAGTTCGCATTATCGATCAACAAACGTGTGGCCATGTCACGATCGCCTTCACTCCACGTCTTCATGCACTTCTCACAGAAAACGAACGCGCGTAATTTCTCCATCAGTTTGCACTATACGTAACCGATCTCCGGAGATCGGTAAACACGTGATCGAGGCCGGTTTGTCTTGATCGATCTTAACACTGAATCCAGTTCGCGCATGGGAAACGTCTCGGCAAAATTTCTCTCTCTCTCTCTCTCTCTGAGAGATAGATCTCAAAAGAGATATATATCGAGCCTGAGACAACATCGGCGAATGACAATCGAACAAATGAACCGATCGCGGATAAGACGTTGCGCTTTTATCGCTTCAAAATGACACGACCGCCAATATATATCCGATATATCTGTGAAATAAATGAAACCACGTGATTCATCATCCTGCCGGCACGCTCCTACTCCAACCTTCTTTCCCGTCTCGACCTTCTTCCGCGCGAAGAAAAACCGCGTTTGACCTAGAAAAATACGATCCTCGAGTAATGACTCTATCGGCTTTTTTTTCCCCATATCCCCATTTGAAGGCGGACAGGAAACGTGACGACGGATGCGGTGAGCAATGAGAAGAGAGACAGATAGATAGATAAAGACAGAGAAAGAGAGAGAGAGAAAGAGAGAGGAAGCGCGACAACGAGATACTGAAGATGGAAGAAAACCGAAGCCGACAGGATACATTTACGCGACACCGGAAAATTGTCACGCGAATTTTTCCATAGTGACTAACATAATCGTGCGTATCACACTGATCGGTTTAATTGCCGCTACGGCGATTTATATTATAGCGGTGTAATATAATAATAATATAGCATAAACTTTCTTTTTTTCAGTTTTTATTTACATTACTTCATCTGCCGTATTAAGTTACGAGTTTGTAAGAATGTCCCAAAGTACAATTAGGGGGCTTATATATTTTTATAAAATTATGCAAAAAATGTAATTTCATCAAGTAAAGTTACATGTACAGTTTTGGATCCGAAGCAACAAAATCGTGAATATGAGTCTACCGACACGTGAACAACATAAATCGATAGAGAGAAGCGCCCTATATGATCGAGGCTGGATCTTGATGCCTAATAATATTTCTATGTGAATTTTAAATATATTTTCTACAAACTACGCGCCGATTATTGTTGGACTTGAAACGCAATCCTAAACTGAAGCTGAAATAATATCACAAATAAAATTAAATAATTAATTTAATAATAAATAATAATAAATGATAGGGGTGTCTTCCATTTAATAACACAAGTCGACACAAACATCATTCTGTCCTTTTTGATATCAAATGAATAACAAAGACAGAACGATACTTGTGTCGCTAAATGGAAGGCATCCAATATGAATCATAAAATGAACATTGTAAAACATCGCAAAGAATTTATTGCGAAAAATATCATACAATCAGATACAAAATTATAAATGTTGGTTTACAAACGGTTAAAGCTTCGAATCGGTAAAGATTCAAATCGGTCCGGATTTACACTCGTGTTTTCAGAGAAGTTTTTGTCAATTTCATTTAAATATTAATGCTGATCCAAGCATGTCGTAACTTTTTGCGATATTACTGTCCGCGTCACGTGTCACTTTAATATCACCCGAGTCCGTGACTCACGTGCTGTTGGGAAGCGCTACTCAAGAATCGAGTACGATCGCATGATAAAAAGTAGAGTAAGGCCGCGCGCGGCATCGCGAACGTTAATTTACGAAGGAAGAGCGGCGTTTCCTCGACGTTTTCCCGCCAATGCACGCATTCGATAACCGATGAAAATTATCGCGACGCTTTATCTGCGACGATAATTTCACGAGGTCATGAATAATTATCATCGCGCATCGAAAGACGACGGTAGTCGTCGTTGTCGCTATAATTGTAAAACAAATATGCGAAAAGAAGACACGTGCGCTGTGCAATTTCTAGTATGAAACAATTACAAACTGTGCGTTAACATATTTATTCTAGGATGAAATAATTATGTGTTGACAATATCATTTATGGTTCTTTCCATTTCGTAACGTTATTTTTATCGCGCCTTCGACAATAATCAAAAATGAAACGTAGCGCGCAGCATTGATATTCGCAAATGTCTGCGAAGTTTTATCAGATTCTTCAAAGTTACAAATATCATTCTATTAAACTATTGATAAAACAATCAATGCTAAATTTGATAGTAAATAAACGAAGTCATTAACACATTCTGCGCCGCGTGGGCCACGCTGGATTTTTCATTCATGATATTTTGGCCCTCTATGAAAAAAATATAATTATAAAATAATTTTTTATATCATGCGACTACACACAATTGTGATGTATGATGCAATATTGGTACTTCTTTTGGCAAATCTTTTTATAATAATTACTTTTGTTATAATTTGTTATAATAATTATTTTTGTTTTTAATTATATATATATATATATATATAGAGAGAGAGAGAGAGAGAGAGAGAGAGAGAGAGAGAGAAAGGGTGTTCCATTTTAAATAATCCAGCTCAATATCTCGAAAATTAAACTCAGTAGACAAAAATGTTTCAAAAGTTGTTTGGCTCGAAAAGAGACATAAGATGGTACCATTGATTTGACCTTGAATAGTCCTCTGAAGATCACGCGGAGATCACCTTTAATTTTTTAAATGGAACTCCCTATTTCTCATTACATATTCTTATATATATTCTTATAATATTCCCATAAAAAGAAATCTAGACTTGACAAGTCTGGAGATCTAGGACATCATAACACTGGCCACCGCGTCCTATCCATCTATCTGAGAATGTGAAATCTAAATAATATCTAACTCTTCTACTCCAGTGCGCAAGCACACTATTGTTGAAAAACATACGTTGTCTTGTGTCCAGATCGATATCTTCAAGCAATGCCAGTAATCTTTGTTGTAGAAAGTGTAAATAATTATTACCATTAACATTTTCGTCAAAGAAATAAGGGCCGATAAGATTTCCGTTTAATATGCCACACCATACAATGAGACTCCAGCGATTTTGATGATTAATTTCTCGATACCAATGTGGGTTTTCAACAGACCAATAGTGAGAATTATATCGATTTAATTGTCTAGTGTTGTGAAAAGTTGCTTCGTCACTAAATAAAACAAATTTGAAAAATATTCGATCATGACAACATTATTTGTTAACATTATTTGTGCCCATCTACAAAATTCTAGTCTTTGTTGAAAAGCATTGAATGTTAATTGTTGTGTCAGAGTGATATGATAAGGATGGAAGTTATAAATGATCAAGATCCTGTGAATTGTTGATTTCGAAATATCCAATTCTCTTTCAATTTGATATGTGTGAATTAATAGCTATCATTCCCATACGTACAAGTAATGTTGAATCATTCCTTTTTGGTAAGTTAATACGACGTCTTTGTCGTTTTTGACGATGACATTGCCGTTGACGCAATACAAGTCTGGAAATCATACAATGATTTGGATGTCATCTATGAGGAGATCGATTACGGTACAATACCATTGCTTGTCGATAATTATTATGACATTCTCCAAGTACCAGAATAATATCAACAATTTCATTCGAAGTCCGGCATATTGCGTACATTGAGTTACAAGATAAAGTAAGAGCCGTTAGATTTATTATCCTGGTTGATATTGAACGACTAAGACAAATTTAAGCGTTTACGGATCATTCTTTGCCATCAACCATCATGGATCAGTCCCGGTTAGATGGACCGATTAAAATAGAAAATGTTGCGTGAGTATAAAGGAATTGAGTAATTCTTTTGGAGATGGTTACTCTGCTGATACGATGGGATATCAGTCTCAAATTCGCGGTAATTCGTGGGAGAAAAATTGCATAAAAAGATAAATTTACAAAAAAAACTATGATTACTACAAGGATAAGAATATGCAAAAGAGCGCACTGTCGGCGCGAATGTGTTGAACTAATCAATTGATTATGATGGATGAGTGCTCTCTGGGAGAAAAAAAGATGGTTAATTGATAATTTCGATACAAATATGTTTATTTAATCTGAAATCATTGTTACAGATCACTGATTTTAAATAGTCAAATTGAAATCAGTGTTGAACTAATACTTGAAAGTAACTTGAACTTTTCCACAAGGTACATTCGAGTTAACGAGTACAATTCAATTCCACTATCCTAATTTTTAAATTTTATCTCTACAAATTTTTAGGTTATATTTTTCAGGTTATGTATGTAGAAATAGTTATTCAAATGACAATCCCCACTGTATTGCAACTTTCAAGCTTTATAACTTAACAAGTATTTAACGAAAAATAACTTAGTTATAGTGTTTTGGAAAGCGAGAGCAAAAATTAAAGGTTAAACCTTCACGTGACCTTTAGAAGACCTATCCAAGGTCAAATCAATGGTACCATCTTATGTCTCTCTTCGAGCCAAACAACTTTTGTCTGAAACGTGTGTCTAAAACATTTTTGTCTACTGAGTTTAGTTTTCGAGATATTGAGCTGAATCTTTTAAAATGGGACACCCTGTGTGTGTGTGTGTGTGTGTGTGTGTGTGTGTGTGTGTGTGTGTGTGTGTGAAATATATACATGTTTACTAATAAATATAGTAAACATAAACAAAAATACCGTACCCAGTTGAAAAATTTGTTAAATTTAATACACTTCAGGGTGCGGCCAGACTATGCGCGATTCGTGGTGATTCGCGTCCTTTTCGTCAAAAAAATCTCTAGCGAATTGATATCAATTGACACGAATATTAAACGACGAGTACAAATTCGACGAATATGTCCATTTGTATTGTTTGCAAATCTTATATAAATAAAAAATGCGAGTTTTGAACTGTCACGAATTACGAATCGCGCATAGTCTGACCGCATCCTCACGCGTGTCAAACGCGGTTCATCCAAATTTTTGAGTTAATTTAACATAACATAACATAAATAAGTTTCAAAGTAATACAAATATTGTGTCAAAAAATTAATACAAAAAAATATAACACTATGATACAATTTGTAAACAAATTGTGAGAATATATTTCTTCAGTAAAATTAATATTTATAATACAAAATTCGTTCTCAAAAAGTTTCTTAGGTAACATAGCGTTATCTTTCATATGATTTTAAATTTAGTTTTAATAATACTCTTTATAAGAGTAATCTAAATATTTCAAGTCAATCTATCAAGTAGTTTGTATGTGACAGCGCTTTAAAGTTATTATGTTTCTACAAAATTGGAAAGTACTAGTATTCGCGAGCAATGATTAAACTCTTCTTTGTGAAAGGTAAAACTACTAGCAATATAAGATCTTTATCTTATTTATAACCATTTTACCCCTTTCAAAAGAAGAATTCATTCGATCATTATTTGCGAATTTCAGTACTTTCCATTTTTCTAAAAATGCCAAATACAACAACTTTGAAGTGCTGTCAAATACAAGCTATTTGACACAAATCAATTTAAAATATTTAAGTTAATTTTATAAAAAGTGATACTATTTACTGAACTGAAAATCATATAAAAGATAACGTTATGTATATGTTACTTTATCTGTATACTTTAGAAATTTATCGAATAATCCTCATATGTTAAATTGACACGTATATTTATTCACTTATTGTAAAATTTACGTTTTAAAATACATTATTTTTATGTTATTTGTTCACTTACGCATTATCTTAACAGTAAGAAATGTTGAATATCAATTTAACAAAAAATATTCAAATAACACAGTAATCATATTATAAATTAATATTCAAATATGTTAAAAATTCAACACAAAAATTTTAGCAAGGTTTTAACACAAATACAAAATGTTTTTTACAGACGACCTATGTGTGATAGACAAGTCATCTAAATTGGTGCGGTCAAGAACGCGTTAAAGAAAGAATCATTTCGGGGATTTCCAGGAGTTTGAATTGCAAACGTAATACTCATCTAAATAACAATTGTAAACGATCGTTAATGCAATATTTTGTCTCCACAGCTGCAAAGCTGCGGGATACAACCAGCAAGTTTGTAACAATAGTATCACGCTGTTATGCATAAAGATATGTGTCATCCGTCAGCCTCGTGACGTGCGCCGATGTTTTCACGTTGTACGACGGTTCGGACGAAAGTCGTTCTTACGCTGAATCGGTTAAGTATTAACTGAGATTTTATTATTTATCGTGTGCAAATGAATCAAGTTGCCGAGACGGCTCGTATGTCTCGCTCGAGTAATGCCCGGTGCATAAACTTATTACTCACGCGCGCACGTGTCCGCGGAATATGTTAGCCGAACACTGTTATTAATATTACGTGGCAATGTACTCGCGAATTAAATCAGCACGTCAGGCACGACCGGATTGATTGCCACGTTACCTTCGTTCGATATTGAATAAGACCATGTTTGCGATCACTTATTATTCTCGCGATGTGTCAAAGATATTAAAACAAAAAGGAAGAAAAGGAATCATATTTTTCTGATTTGTCGCTACCTTTTAATTCTATTTAGCGCATTTTAATTCAATAGTAACTTTTATCATTATTCGTATAGAAATCATCTCCGTCTGTTACAAACGAATATATATAAACGAACGTATATTGCGGATTATTAAAACAAAATATTTCGATTAAATTAGAAAATATGAACAAAAAAATAAATTAGAATTTAAATATTGAAACAATGAAATATTTCGATTAAATTAGAATTGTGAGACAAGCAGTGCACTTGTCCCCGGGACTCTCTTAAAATCGTGATATACGCGTATATTGTCGATACAATCGCGTGACGTGCGCGATCGATGTATGAGACAAGAATTCATGAGATGCATTATGGATCGCTTCTCGGAAAAATTTACGTTTGCTATCGTCGATTCATTCATCCGTGCGGGAGTTACAGCGGTAACGAGCGCGACGAAGAGAGAACTGTACGCTCTACGTCAGACGCGTTAACGATCAAGAGACACGGTGGTGTCTCGTTCGCATGTACGGTAAATGAAAACGCAAGTCACCGGCGGCTCCCGTCTTAGTCGATTTGTTCCATACGTGTGTCATTAGCGGTTAAGCGTTCATCTAGCACTTACAAACAGCGCGCTCGATAAATTTTCATAATCTGACTCACACTTTCAGCGAGAGATCGTGCGTGACGCTCTGAGAAAACACCACGATCCACGCGAACGCGTGTCGGGTTACTCGAGTCAGTTTTCTAGAACTATGCCGATCTTGTGCGATTTCAATGCTTGACAATTTTACACTGGCCAGTCTCGAACGTCAAAAAAAAAAATGCTTAGGAAAAATAATCATTCGCGCTAAAACTAAACTCAGACAGCACTATGTCCAAAATCATGACACAAGACGTCTTATGACGTCATTAGAAGTCTAATGTCTAAAAAAAATGTCTTGTGTCCCGATTTTGGACATGCTCGCTGGGAAGTTAATTTCTCGAGTCCTTGAATGGACTTCTTGAATAAAAAGAGATCGGCAGAACTAAATTGATTTAGATTCTTACATGAAAATANAAAAGTGAGGCGATGGAAATGGAAGGTAATAAAATTTATTAAATCCTTACTTAAAAAGTTTGATAAAGTTATATAAAAAAAATTGAGATAATTGAACTGTGATTTAGATTCGCAAATGAGAGATATAAAATTCAAAATGTAAAACAACGATTTGAAAAATTTCATTTGCATGCGTGCAATAAAATAAATAAGAAACAAGAGAAATTAGATTATTATTATATTAATTATTTATTGATATAATTGATTATTATTAATATAATTATTATATAATAACCTAATATATTAGAAGTGATTATTATTAATATAATTATTTATTAAAACTATATATAATATAATCATTCTAATCGTGCAATCTGATAATCAACAAGCAACACGTATATTCAGAAAAAGAATTTATAAAATTGTCTCTAAAATTAATTTTCATTTCAATTTCTAAAATTAGGTTTAAATAGGAGAACATTCTTTCTTAAATTGCAATTTTGTTATTTAACAGACAGAGTCGCTAATAAAAATCGCCTGTTATTTTTTGTATTAGCTTATTTATTCTTATTACAAATTTTTGTATCAGTTTGTTTATTTTTATTATAGCAGAAAATCGCATTCAAAGAGTTTTTACGTGCGGTTTGTCGTGTCGGGGTGAAAGGTGCGCATCAATTTCGCGAATGATTTCCTCTCTCCGTTAAAGATGGCCGCTCCGGGCGGCGTGATCAATACTCCCAGTCTCGTGTACAGTTTGAGGCCAGGTATCTACATTCTCTGCTAGTCACTTGCCCTCACTCGGAAGAGGGAAAGAGAGTTTATACCCCGTCGTCGGGCAGATCTACCCTGCGATATCGGAAAACTACGTAATGATTTTATTGCTTTCGCAAGCACCGCGCAGGCTTCACCGAGTTCCGTCATATGTTTTCGCGACCGGAACAACCATTCGCATTGCTTTATAACGGCGTTGAGATTTCGTGCCGTCATTTCGAATCCCTTTTCAAATTAGTATCGAGTTAAACGAATTAAAACATGCGATGCATTCAAATGCCGCAAGTTCATAATTTCGAGAGTTTCGCGATTTAAGAAATAATACATGGAAAAAACGGTTTTACCAAAATATCTAAAAATCAAGCAGTTTTTCAGAATTCAAAAAAATGTAATTTGCATTTCGATTCTCGAGAATGCGAAATAATCGATATTTCGTTATCTGGATATATCGTATATGTATCGGGAATATCGTGTAAATTGCGAGCAATGTGATTTTCCGCGAATTATCAACGTAATCGGATCGATAGGAATTGGTAAACTCGGGGGAAGAAAAGAATGTCGTAAGTCAAGAAAAAAAATTTAAGCCGATATTTTTATATGCGTGCACGATTAATCGACGATTTATTTCAAAAGATCTTAATCTAACTTTACTCTTAAATATGAATTTAATTTATTATTTTCATACACGCGTAATGCAGAAACTACAATTATATTTCGACATTCTTAAGAAACTCAAATTTTAATACATTATTTCTTCTTTCCCCAGTTCTCTTTTCTCTCCTAATCATTTAGTTTCCTTGATAATTTTTTCTAATTCGTTTTACAGCCACGACGCGTCGGGAATGAAAATACGGCGGACAATTAACGTAGGCTTTAAGGATAATTACCTGCAATTAAACGACCTGTGTTTTCTCGGTCGTCAGCACGGGAAGATAATCGCGCGAAAGCAAATGTTGATTCGTACTGTCGCTGGGCTTTTAGCGCTGCCGTTTCATGTACGCCGAAATTTACAATATTTCCGCGAGTACAAACACGAGCGCGTGTTACATTCTCAGGCCCGACAAACGATCGCACCGATAGCGCCAGGCTGCTCCGATAGCCGCCAAGAAAGCCGTAGCGAGTCGAAATCGTGACCGCGGGAGTCGTTTCGACCGAGGCACTCGCGGAAATCATTAGAAACGCGATAGCGCACTGTATAATATATTCGGTCGAATACGTATGCATTTCTCGACTTCCAAGCATAGCATTTAGCTCAAAAATAACATTCAAATAACATTCATGGATAAAAATTCAAGTCTCTGCGGATGAAAATGAAACGGTCAGTTACAGCAGTCCTATTAATACGGAGATCGCCGTTTCCGAGCTTTGCAGAACTACGCGAGCAAGCAGCTCTTCTGCCATGTTTAATTTTAACAACAGACAAATTCCGGAGTCGCTTTTTGCTCAACAAAGATTTAAAGATCGATCCTTTCTTGCTGCAACTTTTTATGATATTTGGATTATCTTAGTACATTATTGGCAACTAAACCTGTGGTTTAGATTTTTAGACATGTTAGATTTTTAAAAAATTATATTGAACAACGTTAAGAGAAAACTCCTCTGTTTTTTATACTACATAAATTTGATTAATTACCTTGTTCTTTGTTAAATTTCTGCCAGTTGTAATGCTTCTTTGTAGTTGCATCGATTCATCAAAGGACACGTCTAAACTTAACGTTATTTGGCGATCAACAGCTGATAAACTTCACCTCTCCATTAGACGTTTAACATATTCGATTTTCACACACGCGTTGCACGCTTGATTTTTCATTAATCATACGTTCATTTTAAAGTTTCGAATAAAATCCTTTATCATAACGCATTATCAATCCTCGAGTCGCGTAATCTTCGAGCTCACCGCAAAGTGTACAAACACCACCGAGGAGATAGAGAAAGAGACGCGAATTCTCTTCCGGATTATATTTATTTCTTCACCCTCGGACGCGCACTCCCGTGACTAGCCCCCTCGAGACGGGACGTCGGACGTTTTATCGAGAGACGTTTTTCGCACGTTCCCGCGCCGTGAGAGCAGCAACGTGCGCTTTGGCCGATGACCGGCCCTGCAATGAGCATACATATAATTCGCACGAAGGAACCGATGTCCCAGACGTATCACCATCTATACATAGCGCGGCACGCGTGACGCGCAGACGCCTGGTGTGTGCCCCGCCGCTTTTACACACCACGGTGGGATAAAAAAAAAAACAATATTAGACATTCCTTCCTTCCTCCACGTTCTTCGCGGATTGAGAAACGTGAAAAAAATGCGTCCTCTCTCGATCGTCTATCGACGTCACGTTCTCTCTCCATTCGATGTCGATTCTCTCGTTCTGTCTGGTGTATATTCGAACCGATAAATTTTGAGCGTTCGTGCGTTAACTCTCGGAAGGAAGAAGGGGCTCTTTCTCTTCGCGAGTGCCTAGAATGCCCATGACCTAGATAAATATGGGGAACCCACGAAAATAGCTAAAGATCAAAAATGAACTACGACTCTCTGACTGACCTACCTAATACCCTCGTAAAGCACGCGGTTACACCGACGGTTTTCGAATGATAAACGCGGTTACACCCGGTTATATCTCTTCCTTGTTTAGCACGAAATATAATGTTTCTCGATACAGTTGGGAAAAAAGCTTTATATTTGCAGAGATTACTTTACAAGATGGCTGCTGAAAATCATTAATACGAATATGTGATATATTTAGACATAATTAATTTATATACACATATATATATATATATTTATATACACATATATATATATATATATATTATATATTTTATATATATATATATATATATATATATATATATATATATATACATACATATGTGCAAGATTGGGAAGTAACTCGTAACTTACAACATAGTCAGAGTTTTTTTTAATAATTATAACTTAATTTATTCCTTTTTTCCATCTATAATTGTAACTTTATAAGTTAATTACTTTTTTAATTAGCAACTAACTTAATAGATACTTTATAGATTTCGAACCTATTTCTCAATATATGGACAGCATTCAACAGAGTAAAGTCGTCAGTAATTAATCAGTGATTATTTCTGTGATTAGAATATAGCTTTTATTCCTAATAATTATTACACTCTATATAATAAATATCTGTATTAAGAATTAACTTAGCCTTTTATAAGTACATGAACACATCTTAAGAATGTACGTCACACATTTCAAAGTATTATCAAAAATATAAAAATTTCATAAATTATTTTATTATTACGTCTGAATATCTACATAAAATTTAAGCACAATTTTCTTATTGATTTAAAAGTTATTACTATATTACTATATTAATTTTTTTTATTTACATTGATTCTTATGTAATATTTATAGCACTTATTTGCAAATTTGATGCGGAAGTAGCAATAGAAATTAATGTTAGAAATTAAAATCAAACTTTTACATATACTAATAAATATTCGTGCAAAGTTTACTCGGATTCATGATTTATTCGTTATTTATCCCATTACCCGTTTGATTATTAAAATAGTTACTAAAGTAAAAATGCAAAATATGATGTGCTTCATAAGCTATTTATAAATCAAATTATTCATTTTTGTTTTTTAGTTGATTTTAGGGCATATTTACGAGTAAAATTTTTTGTTGTTGAGTAGGAAAAATATTAACTATATAAATATTCTCTTTCTTGAAGACATTAAATTACTTTATATACTTCTTATATTTAAAAAAATGTGTTAATTTATTTATTTTATATTTCAGATAATATAAAAAATCTAAAAAATTTGCGCGGTTTTTAAATTACTTTTAGTTCCTAATGTATAACTCAAACTCATTAATATTGATGATTGATAATTTTGAGATTTTAAATGTATATATATATATTAATTTATTATAAATTGTTAATAAATATTGAATTGATTTTTATTTTAAATTCTTAAAATATTTGTAATTTATTATATATAAAATAATATAACATCGAGAGTTTGATGTAATAAATAAAATAATTTATAATAATATTAAAAATGTAAATGCAATTCTTGTATTTAAAATAACAGATATAAATAATAGAAAATTTACAGAAAAAAAACGGATAATTACTCTCTATAACTATAACTAAAACGTATTATTTTTTAGAATACGATAACTATCATTATTTATTTTTTGAGAGAAAAAACTGCAACTGTTACTAATTACTTTTACTAATTACTTTACAAAGTAACTTTCTTAATTCTGCACCTATATATAATTATATATAACAATTAAATATAAGATTTATATACGTAATTGTTTTATATTTTTTCTGTTTTATCGTGTCTCTTTTCTAACTCTTCAAAGGTACGTTGACACGAACCATAATAATGATGCGGGGTTGAAGGCCAGTCACCGTAAATCAATTCAACGCAAATTTTGCGCACCATTTTTGGTTGAACAATTGATTCATGATATCGCGAGTGGATCTGATAATTTGCTAGCACTCACCTTGTAAATTACGAAGGTGTAACAGCATAATATAGAATGCTCGGAAGCGCTAAAAGCGTTCGGTAAATAAGATACTTCTCGTTGAGAGTCGAGGCGAGACTAAGCCAGTTTCCTCGAGTTTTTCAAAAAATAATAATTAACAAGATTTATTCGTACAGCATTCGCTTCGATATCCCTAGCTGATTGTGTCATTACGTAATCGTTCCTTTTTCTCATAATGAATTTGGTATGGTACTCCATGACATATCCGCTGTGATACGATAAAGAAGAATCTAATCCGAGAAGCAGTAAGAGGAGGTCAGGGGACACAACGCTTCCCAAGAAGAAGTTGATAGAGAGAAGCATTATCTTCCTAACAACTTGTCGTGACTCATTCCACATAGCGTATATATATATATATACATTGATCATATGTGTACATATTTTAATAAATAATTAGAAGACATTAATAAATGGATTTAATACAGGGTTCAAAAATATCATGATACTTATATAAATATCAAAATATTCGATATATATCCAAATATGGATAATTATATATGGGCAAAAGAATTATTATATATAAGAATTAGAGAACTAATTTCATAAAGAAATTTTTATAGATAAAATTTTTATTTAGAAAATTTTTTTGTCGTAAAATAAATACAAGTATTTTTTATCGAAAAATAAGTACAAGAATATAAGACAAACTGATAGTAGATAATGTAAAAAAATACAAAAATAAAATAATTATTTAATTAACGTGGATAAGGAAATTGTCTGAAAAAAGTTTTTTTCTGAAATAACCATTTCAGTCGTTTCATTTGAAAAAATTATAATCTCGTCATGTAATACAAATTCGAAATGATAGATTATATTATAAAGATTCACACATACACGCGCACACGCACACATGCACGCACCCATGCACGCACGCACACACGCGTACACGCGCGCGCGCGTATGTATGTATACATTTTCGCACATTATAAAAAATAAGCAAGAATTCTATCGAAAAAGGAAATGTAAAACTCTTTCCTTCCCACCTCTGTTGAACATTTCAAAAATGTATGTTCGCATTTGTTGCTGCTCGTCAGAAATAATATCGATTCGGCAACACGCAGGCGTACAGCCCTACGGAATTGGGTCAAGTCGTCCGGTTTTAAACGTGGTCCACGCGTTGTCTAGGGTCGATAGCGCATTGCAGATAAGGATTCTGGAAATCATCGCGAGAAAACTCTCGGCTTTTAAACCTTTCAATCTATCCGTTAGACGATAGGAATCTGTAATTTCAGAGATCAAATATCTGAGGACCGTTCGATCACGAAAGATATAAACGTAAAATATTTAATTGTAAGATACGTATTAAACGCGTGTATTATTGATATGTTTGAAATATTCAAAATATTATCAGTATATGCGATCAGCTATCGTCGAGCGATCGCGTATCCGGTGTCCGCGGAATCAAATTAATAATGTTCGTAAAAGCGATCGACAAGTAGTAAAGCGCCCGGCTTAGTCAGACACTCCGAGATTTCGTCTCGCCAGTCGTCCACGACTTCATATCGCTTGCTTCCCATACGTGCACATCGTTTCGCGTTACAGCAACAAAGTATGCTTGTACGTGACCCGATATTTCTCCCGCGACTTGTTCGGATTGTGTTCCATACTGAATTCCGTTAACAAATCGTTACAGTATAACCAAAGCGACAAACGGGACGCACACGCTTTTGAGTTATCAAAATGTAAATGTTTGATTGAGAGAGAGAGAGAGAGAGAGAGAGAGAGAGAGAGAGAGAGAGTGCGAGAGAGAGATTAAGATACGTCGACGAAATTTACATTGCAACGATAAACGCCACCATAGGATATATTCTGATTTAATATGATTATCTATCGATTTATCGCAGAAGAAGTAAAGTGATTTTTTCTTCCTTACAAAAGTAGCGTAATGCATTTGTTCAAAGAAGTCAGTACAATGCAACAATGATATTTACTTACTACGTTTGTGATAAAATAATTAATTTAACTTTTTTTTAATGCATTTCATTATAATTAACCATATATTCAAGTAAAGCAAATGTCCTTATCTAATTTCATACTTTTAATTTAAAATTTATATACAAAGATATATTTGTAACATTAGAAAGATTAGGAAAACGCGATAAATTATCTCCCTCAATATTTTTTCCCCTCAAAAAATCGACTCTAAGATTCATCGGAGAATTAAAATTAAACTAAAAGTGAACTTTTGGAATTACTCAATAATAATTAAACATATACATGCGCATATTCATTTATATTTAAAATTTATCTTATTTGGTGACATTATATCAAACACAAATTTGCTCTCTAAATGAACACAAATATCAAATACGTAAAATACGTGTTACATAGTACTACTGTCATTACATAGGACTACTGTCCGCTCGGAGAGCAAAATAATCCGAACTGATCTTAATGATACGCAAGAAACTTTCGCGCGTAATTGAGATAAATCTTAGCTGGACGTCTTGATTGAATACAGTAGACGTTCAATTAATCTGGGTTAAGTGTATCAAATTCTTCGAGATAATTTTGTTTTTAATGCATTGTGAATCTTTGGAATCCCCAATTAACGAAATCCGATTATTTCGTTTGGTTACAGATTATATAATTCCGGAATAATATAAATCAAACATGTATATATGTATACATATATATTAAACAACGTTGCGCTAACATCTAAATAGAAACAGAACATGTAATAACCGGTCTTGCCAATAACCTTCCTTCCTTAATCATGATTAATTGTGACATTGTAATATTTTTTTTTTGTAATATTATAATACAATAGTTTGAATCGTGGATGAGAAAATTTCCTTAAGAATATTATAAAACTGAAAAGATTTGATATCAAACTCACCTCAATGATGGACGAAGTTTTTTTCGGTCCCGTAAATATCGATCACTATTACCAACGCCGCTGTACGTGTTAAATATATTAAGATTTTCAGTTATCAAATAAATTCTCTTTCTTAATAAACATGATTAAAATCTGTATCCTCGATCGTTGGAAGTTGACGCGACACTGATTAAAGTCGCACCACGCAAACCAGCCAAATAGTCCTAGAAACACCTTTTTCTTTCTCATCAACGTACGAGTCCTTCATAATCGTGTTCTTTAGCTTCGGTAAAAACCCTGATAAATCAACCGAGAAAGAAATAAATTCTTTGCCCGATCAGGGACGGCCTTTCACCTTATATACTCATCTTATACCATCTAATTCGTAGATAGCCGGTGTAAATGATAACAACAGGCTGTAGTCAAAAATGTAATATATATCCTGATGAAAAAGATAGGGAAAAAGAAATAAGACAATGAAGCGGGTAAAATGATAGATTATCAATTTTTTTACATCAGTTTTATATCCAGCTCATAGTTAGTTAAAAATTAATTAAAAATATTTAATAGAAAATTCGACTTTTTTTCTAGGAATGAGAGGATGAAAAAATTTATTTTAATTTAAATTTTTAATTTTTAAAATTATAATTTTAAAAATTAAAAACTTAAATTAAAAAACATTTTAATTTACTTATAAATAAATATTATATTTATAAAAATTACAATATTTAAATTAGTAGGCATGATAACAAATTGGAAAAAAATATATGAATTTTGTGACATATAAACATCAGAAAAAATTGATAAATCTTAAGTTTGCTAAATTTCTTTGCTTCTCATTTATTTTATTTTAATTATTTTTGCAATAAAAAATACATAAATTAAAAAAAAATTTCTTGTTATAATATCAAATATTTATTTATTTTAATATATATTATAAATATACACGGTGGGCCATTTTAATCGATCCATCTAAATATCTCTGTAAGTAAGCCACCTACAGAAACATAGTTCGGACAAAAATTGTCGAGGACAATGGGCCATGCACCTGTACTACTGACCTTGACCTTCAGGTAGATTTTCAAGGTCATTTGAAGGTCAAATTAATTTTTTTTTATAGAAACCCCTATTTTTGACACCGGATTCGGAAAGCATTACGCTATACCATCTCGAACGTAAAATTTCCCGTTCTTTCCAAATCCGGTGTCAAAAATAGGGATTTTTATTCAAAAACATTAATTTGACCTTCAAATGACCTTGAAAATCTACCTGAAGGTCAAGGTCAGTAGTACAGATGGATGGCTCCCATTGTCCTCAACAATTTTTGTCCAAACTATGTTTCTGTAGGTGGCTTACCTACAGAGATATTTGGATCGATTAAAATGACCCACCGTGTATATATAATTACAAAAAATTTATATATTTAATTAAAAAAACTTTTTTAACGTGTTATTTTATTTAAGAAATAAAAAAAAGGTAGAAAAAATGAAACGCCCAACGTGGGGCTCGAACCCACGACC
This sequence comes from Cephalotes varians, assembly GCA_037157785.1. Classification (NCBI taxonomy): domain Eukaryota; kingdom Metazoa; phylum Arthropoda; class Insecta; order Hymenoptera; family Formicidae; genus Cephalotes; species Cephalotes varians. Next base: position 73,766 of record JANQDE010000186.1, read on the forward strand.
CTGAGATTAAGAGTCTCATGCTCTACCGACTGAGCTAGCCGGGCTTAGCTGATACTTCTTTTTAAATGACTTTTGAATTCAATGAAAGAATTTAGTTAAGATATTTTAATTCTAAATATTAATGCAAAAATAAATATGTGTATATACAAATATACAAAGTATATAAAATGTGAATTTTTTTAAATATCTTTAAAAAATGAGCATTTTTGAAAAAATGTTCCGATTGTCAAAAAAATGACCTAAAAAAACTTTTAGTCTTTTATCTTTTAATATTTTGTCTTGTCTGGGTTCTTGAAGTTTTCTTATTCTTTTATAAATTTCTAATAAAAGAAATTATAAATTATAAAAAAAAGAATCCCAAACAACACTAAGTCTAAAACTGAGACGTAAGACGTCTTTAAGAGCATGCTGGACAGATGGCCGAACTTGAACGATGTTGATAATACAGACATATCTAATTCAGAATTAAAAATGACAAGGATAACACGATTGTCGATAATGAAAGTGACAAGGACAACATGCTTTGTATTGCTCTATTATACCGATATCGTACATGCACATTCGCACAAATTTTCATGATCGTACAATTGATCGTACTTTTCTATTTATTTCTTTTGTAAGCTTCATAAACTCAAGGTCTCATAATATTCTTCTGCATTATTAAAATGTAGGCAAATGCCTTTTATTTTGGTTATATACTTAGAATCATTTATATTATGCAATGAAATAATCTAGATAACAGGAAACTGTAATTTAAAAACTTTTTTTGATTTTTCGTGTTATTTTGTATTTACCCACATTTATTTGCATTTTTTTCTCTTATTCTGGAGAAGGATTTTTCTGTATAAGGATTCTGTATAAGAAAAGCAAAGAAAATAGAAAAGTACGAAATGTGCGTTTGGTCGATAATACAGACGACTCCAGCATCCTCTTAAGACAGCTTTAAAATGTCTTTTAGATGTCTTTCGCAAATATGTCTTTAAGGAGTCTTTAAAACATCTTATGCTCTGATTTTGAACTTTGTGTTGTCTGAGAGACTTCAAAAATAAATGAGAATCCCTGTGTTATCTGGAAAGTACATACATATATTAAGGGAGTTCACTACCGACTCGGTTAGTCAAGTGCATATATATCGCATCGCATGCTTGACTAGCGCCGTATTTTTACGAGACGTGTCAACGTCGCATCAGAGTAATCATATGTGTAATGTATGTGATGTATGTTTGCATATCGTGCAGACGAGTCTTAGTAAATAAACTCGGCCGTCCAATATTTGTCAGAATGTCGAAGCAGGCGACTGTTATATTTTATTAACCTTC
>JANQDE010000186.1:75379-114260 GCA_037157785.1 Cephalotes varians
GGACGAGGTACTGAATCGACTCCAAAATTTAACTGGGTACTTCAGACACATAAATGATCTTGCATGTAAATTTTCAGCAAAATCTCCCTGTTTATTCTATTTGGTAGTGAACTCCCTTAATAAGGGTGGGCTTCGATAGCCCACGTCGCCGATTGGCTAATTTAAAATAAAATTTTCTGATTGGTGGTCCAGTGGAAAAACTCTAAGCACCGGGCGATGTGTGTGGACGTGTGCTAACGGGACCCTCCCATTAATAATATTATTGATAACAACCCAAACAACACCAAGTCGTCTAAAAGACAACTAAAAGATGTCTAAATTGTTATAAAGATGTCTTTTAGTGAGAGAATATAGTCGACGAAAAGATAACTAATAGATGACAGATGTTCCACTGCTAGTCATTTTATAGCCTTATTCATATGTTGACTAAAAGATGACTAATTTTGAACATCTTTTCGTCATCTTAATTATGTCGTGTAAAATTAGATTATATTTTAGCATACATAGTTTACAAGAATATCAAATCTTTAAATTAATTTTCAAATCTAATTAAGAAATTGTACTGTCAAAATACATTTATGTTACTGTTCTCTGATCAGCGACTTTATCTTTTTTATGCTATCTTTCCGACAAAACCGAAAGATATCTTTTAGTCGACTTTTTGTTTTGCCAAAAAGACAACCATAGAAAGATGATTAAAAGATATCTTTTTCAAGTTGTCTTTTAGACAAAACTAAAAGACATCTTATAGACATCTTTTCGTTTTGCCGAAAAGCCAACTTAAAAAAGATATCTTTTTGTCATCTTTTAGACATCTTTTCGCTTTGTCGAAAAGATAACTTCATGTTGTCTGGGTGTTGTCTGGGTTAGAAAATTACATTACCGCACAAAACTTGTGTGAATACGAGCCTAAAACTAATTTTATCAACAATGGGAACTTTTCGTAAATTACCGGCAGATGGCTCGCGTAAAACAACAAAAGATTAGCGCCATATAGGCCATATAGGCCCTATCTCAATTTAAATCTAAATGTATAATCCAATCAGCGCAAAGCACTTACTAATGCTCGTATCACAATAGTGATTGGCGATTGCGTCTGCGTTTGCATTTGCGTTTCTTGACCAATCAGAAAAAAACGTATAGCTATCAGCTCCTTTCTGATTGGTTAAGAGACGCAAACTCAAACGTAGACGCAATCGCCAATCGTTAGTGTGATACGGGCATAAGCTGCTTTCTCTGCTGAACGCAGCCATAGCATACATACATCGAGCGATTTTCGTACTAAAGACAGCGGTATAAACTTGTAGGGAGGGTCCCGTTAGCACACGTCCCGATAGCACACGTCACACACATCACCCGGTGCTTAGAGTTTTTCCACTGGACCACCAATCAGAAAATTTTATTTTAAATTAGCCAATCGGCGACGTGGGCTATCGGAGCCCCCCCAACTTGTATAAAGAAGTATTGACTCTGGCCACTGAAATATAATAATACTGGAACGAGCGCGACCCTATGAATAAGTGTGATCCGAGAGAGAGCGTCCAAGGTGGTATCTTTAGCCTTCTCTAAGCTATACTACGCATGTGTGGTAAACGATAGTGGGGATCGTACAGTCTCGTTTTATAAAAGACGGTTACGTGTATCCAATAAACGTTACAAAGAAACTTTTGGCCAGATTGTACTAAAAAGAGACAAAGATACCACTTAAGACCCTCTTTGTCATTTCACGACACTAGCGCCCGCGCACGTTCCAGTATTATTATATTTCAGTGGCTGCATCCTGTGTGCCAGACATTTGTCTGTGATTGGTCGATTTATTGCTTCTGACTTCTAATTTATGACTTATGGCTTATTGTAGAAAGCCTCTAAGATTTCGACCAATTGTGTTGCTCGATTTAATTACGGACGGCTGAATCGAATAACGCGATTGGTCGAAACTTTACTGTTACGTCTTACGGAAAGTGTGTGTGATGGCCCTAACCAATCAGGCTTTAGTAGATAGAGAAAGAACGTTCCTATTGGCCGTTTTCCAACAAGTTACACAGATGACACAGTGTAACACTGTGTCCAACACAAACTATTCCAACAGTGACACAGTGACTGTGTTCCGATCACTGAAATATATTGCTCTTATTGCTCTGCAAAACAACAATAACTAATCAGGCTTTAGTAGACAGAAAAAGAACGTTTATACTATTATCTGCCTCTCACTCCATGCGTGTCTCTGCCCCCACCACTGCCATCAGCAGTCTATTCTATAGGTGAATTCGTTTATGCAGTCACTGCTGCAGAAGGTATCATTTTAGGTACGTTCCGTTTCACGCATATGCGCGCATTCATCTATAGTATATGTGACGTATACTATATATAAATGCGCGCATATGCGTGAAACGGAACGTACCTTTTTATCTTTGTTTACGTCCAATGAACAATGAAGATAAAATGATACCCTCTGCAGCAGTGACTGCATAAACGAATTCACTCTCATTGTAGACACCATTTAAAGCGTCTACAATGAGTAGTAGTAGTATAAATAAGGCTGTAAGAGTAAGAAATTGACCAATCACAGTCGAATGTAAAGTGTTGTCTACAATGAGCAGTAGCAGTATGGATAAGACTGGATCCTCATGCAAACACCGGCGCTTTGACACCGAGCGCTGATTGGATAAAGCGTTATTTTAGCGTTGTTTTTTCTAGCTATTTATCCGTATCACTCATTTTTTACCAATCAGTGCTCGGTGTCAAAGCGCCGGTGTCTGCATGAGGATCCAGCCTAAGGGCTATCGCACATGAAATGCACAGTATAGCATAAGTATGGCATAAGGTCGTTGGACCAATGGGAATCTTACGTAAATCAATATGGCGGCTTTATGCTGGACGTTCATTGGTTCAGCGGTCTTATGTTATGCATATGCAGCTTTGACACCGAGCGCTGATTGGATAAAGTGTTGTTCTAGTAAAAATTTTCTAGAAAGTTTTTAGTAAAAACAACACTTTACCCAATCAGCGCTCGGTGTCAAAGCGCCAGTGTCTGCATGAGGATCCAGGCTTATCCATACTGCTACTGCTCATTGTAGGCGACGCTTAACGTTCTCTTTTACATTAAGTCTATGGTCGGTGCTGTCCGTTGGTGTTCGGATATTGGTCTGGTAAAGTTCAAATTTGTATCGAAGCGATAACACGTGGTTTCATTAACCTTTTTCTTGCATTTAAAACTGATTTTTTCTTAGAGCATTATTTTATTGCTCGATATATAATTTGAAGGATTGTGAAGATGCCGCGCTCTGCGAAGGATTCGGACGATGATTTTGAGCCAAAGGCAGGTTCGTAGCTCTTGGATCTTTTTTTCGATATGCATGCACATGAGGTGCAAAGAGCCTCGGCCGATTACGACCGGTCGTCTCGATGCTAAGAGTTGTGCGTTTGCGTTGTTATCGATTACGCTGTAATGCAAATGTGTCACAATTTTCTTTTCGTTTTTTTTTTCGATCTCTGCATCTAGAGTTTGTTGCTTGCTAGTTTTCGCTAGAATATTCTCGATCCGAGGATCCTTCCGATTTTCTTAACGGTTTTAACCTACTTATTCGTATGTTTATTAATTTGAATAAACCTCAAGAAATTTCCTTTCTTTTTGGAATTTACATATGTCGCATTTGAGACAATAATTTATTGAAAAAATTCTTTTTGGTTTTTATATGATCGTGTTTGATTATAGCATTTTACGTTGTCATTTGTATGATACACGTGTGTGTGTGTGAATATATATGTATATAAATTATACGATAAAATATAAACAATGAAATAGAAAACTGCAAATGTTATGCATGTTTATCTTATCTATTTTAATATGCAAGGTGATTCTTATGTATTCTATGAATGATATAAAGAATTTTAAGGGGTGATTTTTCACATTAATTCAAGAAAACTTCATGATCATATGTCTAAAATAGCTTGTGTTTAAAGATACAGGATGTCAAAGTTGAAAAAAAATTTCATTTTTTCCAAAATTTCAAAAACCACTTTGGTTGTTGATGACACTTGATATATGTTTCAAAGACAAAAATTTATCTTTTGAGATTTTAAGATTTGTTTTCTGTTCCTGCATCAGTCGTACTAGTTCAAGAAGGGTACACTGAAGCGTTTTTTGTTCCTGATATGTCAGCAACACTTTCTTATTCCTGTGGGATGGAACCTAATACACAATTTCATTGAGTAGTAGGTTTGGAGTCAGTGTAAATAGCTGTGTAATACATAGCCGTGTACAGTTCAGTCACAAAAGACAGAAATTCAGACTAGGTTTGGCTGTACTTTTTAATATAATTTTGCACTTTCATGTTTTATTTGTCTCATAAATCTAAGGCTGCGTTCCACTTAACGCTCGCAACGCTCGCGAGCATCATTTGTCCTTGTTCAACATTTGATAAATAACAAGGATGAAATGATTCCACGAGCGTTGCGAGCGTTAAGTGGAACGCAGCCTAAATAGAGGATGTAATGTTTGTAAATGTACTGAAAAAAAAGCATATGAGCCAAGCTAGGTGAACAGTGCTAATATGTTTATAAAATAATAAACACAACATTTCGCGACCTCAAATTAGGTCATCTTCAGCATCAGTTATAAAAAATTTTTACCATATAACAATTTAATGCAAATTTCCACAATACCATCGCTAATAATTTATGTCAGAATATAATGTGAATTGTTCCATCACATTATGTTAATTAAGTTATATGGTAAATATGGAACTATATGGTATTATACTGAGGTAAAAATTTTTTTAATAACTGACTGAAGATGACCTAATTTGAGGTCAAAACGTTTGTGTTTATTATTTTATAAATATATTAGCATCGTTTACTTAGCTTGGCTTGTATGCTCTTTTTTCACATTTATTTATTTGAAGCCCATTATATTTATTTTTATATTTGTAATATTTGTATTTTTGTTATGTTCTAAAAAATTAGTCATGACAGATTATGTTATATATATATATATATATATATGTGTGTGTGTACCGATATAAATAATATTAAACTTACAAAAATATTTCTTTGTAAAAATATTTCATACTATTGTCTTCAATTATCTTCAATCTTCAATTTGTCAATATCAAGAATATTTCTAATAATAAAGTTGTATTAAGGATCACAGTCTATCCTGAAAAAAGGCATTTTTTGTGAATTTTTTTCAGAAAAAGTTATCAAGATATTTATTGAATTCTTTTTACATTGTATTTATTATATTTTTGTCTATAATTAAAACTTTTTTTATATCGACGGGATGTCTATGAAATATGCCAGCGAAAAAGCCTCTGCTACGAGGACATAAAGCCAAAACGGAAGTGTAACAAAACTTCAGATAACAATAGTCATCTGAAACAATCCTAATTAAGATTTTTTTACGCAGAAAAAATGTCTCTACTGGATAGACTAAAATAATTGGTTTTGGATAAAAATTAACAAAATGGCGATCATTTTTAAAAAAGTGAGATTTTTGACGTAAAATTTTGTTCTTATTTTTACGTTAAAGAGACTATTATAGATATCGTTATAACTCTAATCTATTCAATAGACAAAACAATGTTTTACAATTGTACAAAGTTTGAAAGCGATACGTTCAAGAATTTTCGCTGTATCTCTTCCTTTAAAAAAATGTTTCTTAAAAAATGCTTAAAAATATCTTTAATGCTTTGTAACGTTTTTATTTTTCAAATTTCCACTTTAAGCTCTAACATAATATTCTGCACACTTAAGGCTATTAAATTATGCAAAAAAAAAATTGTTTTGATTTTTTTATTCTAACAAGATAGAATGAATCCTTAATATTTTTATCTTCATCAGATGAATCTAATATTTCTACGCAAATAATATGGGATGCCATTTTTATCTTACATTAGAACATTTTTTAAATCTTTGCCTGTACGCTTGTCAATTCTGGTTAGTTCAGTCCCATTCAGTTCTAGTACAATCTCCATGCAGGAACAGAAAACAAATCTATTGGTAATGTTTTTCAGCAAGAGACAGATGATAGTGTAACTTAGGACCGATTGTTTCATCTTTGGATAAACTAGTAATAATGTAGTAATTTATCTGATAAATGTCTATAGAACCAATCAACAACGATCTATAGATATTTATTTATCAGATAAATTATTACATAGTTTATCCAAAGATGAAATAACCGGCTCATAATGAATTATCTTTGTTATTTCACCGATGACAATCGATGTTTGTAATTGTTTGTAGTGATTTTCCGATCGTTTATAGTTGAACCGTTCAAAAGTTACAACGTTTTTGCAATATACGAAAAACGTAACTTTGCGAATTCTTGAGATATCTCAAATCCACTTGCGGCACATTTTTTAGATTCGTTTGATTTTCCATTGTTTGTGGTTGAGCCGTTCAAAAGTTACAGCAATTAATGAGAGATAGTATTTTATTTAATTAAAAAATATTTTTTTTAATTAAATAGTTAAACAGACTCATCTTCCAACTACAAATTAAAAATATTTAATTAATTAAAGAGAGAATGTGCGTGCGTGCGTGCGTGCTTATGCATGTATATGTACGTACTTCATATTTATAGTATCATTTAGAATTAAGCAAATTTAACAATACATTTCTAAAAAGGCATGTTAAATCAATTACTCGCATATATCAAAGAATTGTTGCCGCTTTTCCGCAAAATCAATTATTTCTTTCGCTGCGCTTATTTCGCGAGCGGCTGTCATCACACATCTTGACAATTGTGTGTATTGAAGGGTTAATAATATAAAAGTAATAGTGTAATATTAATTGTATGCATTTAAGTATTTTAAGCAAGTATGATAAAAAGTAAAACCAAACAATATAAACATAAAAGACTAAACGAAGCAGTCGTCTGTGATGTTCAGTGTATTAAGAAAAGCATAAAATAAAAAAAAAATATTTATTAAAAAAAATATATATAAATATATACATATAAAGCACTAAAAATATCCATATTATAAACAACAAATAATATTTATAAACTTTAATAAACTTTAAACAAGACCGCATATGTGAATCGCATAATTAAGTAAAGAACTGTCTATGCGATCCAAGCTAGACTTTGATTGCGTAATATTTATATAAATGTAAATTTTTCAGTTCAAATTACGCGAACATTATCGCCGTTAAACGTAATCCAATAAACTGAAAACTAGAATAATAATATCACCGTTATAATGATTGTCAAATATGATGCTACCAATATCTCAAAAACTATAACATATCTTTTTTACAAAAAATAATTAATTAAATATTTTTAATTTGTAGTTGGAAGATGAATCTGTTTAACTAAAAAAATATTTTTTAATTAAATAAAAAATGATCTCATTAATTGCTGTAACTTTTGAGTGGCTCAATCACAAACGATTGGAAAATCATTACAAACGATTCTAACAAACGTGCCACAAGCGAATTTGAGATATCTTAAGAATTCGCAAAGTTACGTTTTTTGTGTATTGCAAAATCACTACAAACAATTACAAACGATTCTAAAAAACGTGCGCAAGCGGATTTGAGATATTTCGAAAATTGGCAAAGTTACGTTCTTGGTGTATTGCAAAAATGTTATAACTTTTGAACGGTTCAACTACAAACGATCGGAAAATTACCACAAACAGCTACAAATTCTGATCAAGATGTATAAGCGATTTTTATTTATCTCAAAACCGGGTGACGGACATTTAAAAAATTTTTGTATCTTTTAATCTATGAAACTACAAACAAAATTTTTACTACTACAACAATTACAAACGAAATACTAACATTTTCTTTATTAAAAACTTAATTTATTAAAAGTCAAGTGCCAAGTTCACAAAGGTGAGGAATTATCTCTTAACTCTTTAGTTATTGCTAGCGCCTAAAGGCGCTTTAAAAATTTGGTTTTGGTGTACTATTGGCGCCTACAACCGCTTGATGAGATTTAATTTTATATAAAATAAAATATTATTTAAGGAAGCTTAATATTTAACTATATCTGGTTTATATTGATCAATTTATATTGGTTTAATGTAGTGTAATTCAGTGTTTTGATTATTTCAATATACGTTCTCAGAAATGCACGCTGATGCAAAACTCCACCGTTCTCAGTATAGGTCGCACTTGATCTTCTGTTGTATGCCATGTGCGGTACGTATCAAAGTCTGCCGTAGCCATGGAGTTAAAATCTTTTAGAATACTTAAGAACCACCGTGTATAAATATAAATAAATATATGTATGTTATGAAAAATCTAGAAGTACATTAGCTTTTAAATTATTTATGTTAGTATGTAAATATATAAAATACTACTAAAATCAAGAGTGTATATTATTATGTTTTATCCTTGCGATCTTGGATGTTATCACTTTTTGTTGCATTCGGCAAGCGTGTTATCAGCGCTATTACATTATTCTATCCTTATTTTACATCTTTGAATGATAAGAATAGAATGACAGAATAGTCTTTGTAGTTACATTATTTTAATTCTTATTTTAATTAGCTTAGTATTCTGTTATTTTGTGTGTTGTAGTTACTGGTCGTATGCAGACCCGAATGCTTACTATATCTACAGTGAACTCTCCTTTACGTCGCAGCAGCAGAATAAAGCAGAATAAATATTCACCAGGTTCTGAAAGTGATAGCAGTAGTATCAGTAGTAGTCAAACGATTCGAAGTACTAAAACACGAACAGCAGCTATGGATTCCACTGTCTCAGACACAATGAGAAAGCTACGTACTAGAAAGCATTCCATTTCTTCAGACGTTAGTGAAATGGACGTTGATATCCCACGAACACCTGGGAAACGAACTACAAGGCAAAGCTCAAGTGCTGCAAGTCTTGGCACATCACCCAGAGTTAATACTCGAGCAACTAGGTATGTCAATACATTTTATTTTTTAACAGTACACGATATCTTTGTAATCATCCTATAAAAATAAAATCATCAGTAAGCGTTTCATACGTGCTGGTTCCGAGACATGCTCACCATTGCCAGCAGCTAGAATCACACGTACAACAAGAGCTAGATCTATTGATCTGGAGTCTTTGTCCGATCAAAATAAGAGCCAACCTAGTTCACCAATCAAAATACGCAGGCAAGCATCTATATTGCCATCAGGTTCTCAGATCAAAGAACAAATTGAATTGGAGGATCGTATACCTTATGTACGATTGGATGCTACAATAGTTGAAGCTGACGAAATCGCGACTTCAGGTAATTTCTTAAAGCAATTATTTACTGTCGAGTAATTTTATATGTATTTAAAGTATAAATATAATATTAATAGTTTAATATATAATTGATATGTATATTGTTATAATTAATAATTTTTATTGTAATTTACAACAAATCTATTTTGTTAAATGCATTTAGGAAATTCAGATTCTTCGCCAAATAAAGCATCACATTTCTCACAAAAAATTAATAAAAAACAAAGTATAGATAAGAATGAAATTGAAGAAGATTATAATCATGGTGAGTAAAAGAAAGCAGTAAGATTAACAAAATAATAAATTGAATTAATATAATAAACTAAATTTTTCTAAAAAAATAATCTTATCCTATTTATATGTTTTTATATTATAATTTTATGATTTTTCTTAGAAAAAATAGACATTTCAACTGATTTGTCAGAATCAGATGAAATGCTTCAATTATCAGAGAAAAAAGATAAAACACAAGCTGAAGATATGGATGAAGTAATAGTGAAGAATATAGACAATACTGTGGGTAAGTAAAATTAAAAACTTTGCTTTAAATCTCTTAATATTATACAGATATATAGATTAATATTATATTTGCTCTTTAAAAATTTATTTATTATTTGAAAAAGAAAGAGAGAAAAAGAAATTGCCTGATATAGATCCACTATTTTTTATTGTAACTATTTAAATTTATAATTATAATTATAATTATAATTAATATTTTTAATGACATGGGACAAATTATAATTTATATATGTATAATTTATGTCTATAATAGATAAGGGACGATATAAGTTTGAAAAAACTCCATCATCCGAAAGTGGTACAATCGAAGAATTGTCTATCTACTCTTCCAGTTCTCCAAATTGTCGAAATTCTGCAAAAGAAGACAAAATAAAAATTGTTGAAACGAGTTTGTCGAACATAGAAAAATCATTAATCAACAAATGTGAATCAACTGAGTTAGAAATTATGTCTGAAAAGTTATTGGATACTTCTATTGAGGAGCAAAAGAGTAACAAGGAAAATCAAATGCTGAACATTATTAGTGATGTCTCGGTAGAAAAGAGCATGCAGCCTAAAGTGACATCATCTTTTAGCAAACCTCCTGCTTCGTCTTTTACGAATAACTCATTAAGTGAAAAGGAAACTAAATCTATGAAAAAAGAACTAAACTCAAGTAAGAGGCGTCGCTCAAGAGAATCAATAGAAATTGCAATCAAACATAGTGATCTGCCAAAAGAAACTGCTGATCGCTTCCAGGAAAACATGGATATTTCTATAGAATCTTTAAGTTCAACTACTACAAATAAAACAATTTTGTTACAGGACAGTATCGAACTAGTTGACAAAGTTACTAACAAAGATGAAATATTTGAAAGTACTACTTACAATGAGGATGCAACAGTAATCAGCGAATTAAGTAAAATTGATAAAAAACAAGATACTTTTGCAGATAACAAAAATTCTAACAAAATTAAGTCGAATGAAGTAGATAAAACATCACATTTACCTATGAGTCTAGTTAAGTCAACACGAATAAGTGATAGTAGAGAAAGCCTCACTTCTATTCTAACTATAGATGATAATAATGAAATAAAATTAGTGTTAGAAGAACAAAGTCCGCGTCGAGATGAAAACGAAATTTCATCGCACATACATTCTAATACAGACCAATTAAAAAATTTACAAATTTTGTCATCGGTTAATGAAGGTTTTGATGACTCAGCTACTATAATGGATAAACAATCAACTTTAACTCAAGCTAAAGTAATCGACAGTTCTACAGAAGAAGGACAGGAAGAAGAAAATTTATCTAAACAAGTAACAGAATTAGCATTCGAATCTTCCAATACTGTCCTGGAGACAAATAATTCCACACATGATGATTCGATTGATGCAGTAAAAGATAACCAATCTCCTGACGTAATAGAAGCATCTAAAAAATCTACAGTGGATGTATCACCTGAGAAAACAGATGCAAAAGATAGTTTGTCAGAAAAGATTGTGAAACAAAACTTAAAACGGAAAAGTACAGATGTATTAGATAATTTAGAGGGAGAAAAAGAGAGTTTACAAATGGAAACGAGTCAAAAAGATCAAGAAAATATGGAAATCGCAGATGATATTTCTGATGTCAATGCTGATCTTGAATTATTCCAAGATATTCCTGCTGACAAATGGAAGGATAAAAACGATGTTAAAACTGGCTCAGTACAGTCTACCTCTCAATCAGTAGAAAAGATGGAAAATGAAAATGAAGCTGAATGTGATCTTATTTTGGTGGACAAACAAGCATGGTTGGCAGCTGAAACAATAAAGGCAGCAAAAGAAGCCGAACTTTTTGAATATGATTCCGATGACACCGTGTTGTTAAAGAGTCGATTAGATGCATCACAAGCCAATGATACTGAAAAATTGGTCACTATAGATGAAGAATTGATGGATATCAATAATGAAGAAAATGAAAAACAAATTAAAAAACAAAAATCAAAAACTAAAAGGAAACGTGTATCTGAAATAGATCAGGATTCTTCCGGATGTACAGAAAATGAAGATAATTTAATTGAAAAAGCTTTAGATGAGCTAAGATCCAAAATATTTTTAAATCAGACTAATGATCGATCTATTTCTAGACTAAATAAGTCAGAACAGTCACTAAAAACAAGAAGACAATTTTTCAAAGCAAGCAATGAATCAGACGAAGACATTGAAGATAATGCAAATGAATTAAATAGAAGTTCGCTATTAAGTAAGAAAAATATATCTTTACAAAAATCGAAAGGAAGAACATCATTAAATAAATCTTTGAAAGATACATCTATGCAAAATATTTCTGTAAATAAATCTTCGATAGATAATTTAGAGAAGGAACTTGATGACACAGACGCACATACTGGGAAAAAATTATATAAGAATGAACGTTCTTTGAATAAATCATGTAATGAAGATGCAGATGATAATACAACCGACTTTGAAAAAAAAAACGTGTTAATTGATGATGGCAATAAAAAGGATGAAAATATATCTCTGAAATATTCCATAGGTCAGGAATCAAAGCCAGATATCAAGATAACGGTATATGATAATGATGATGAAAGCGATAATAGTGAAATAAGCATAGCAGCTATGGATTTTGGATCTAAAACTTATTCTACGATAGCAAATGTGGGATCTGTAGATAGTGATAAAGACGAACGTGATATTCTAAGTTACTTATTTGCAAAAGCAAATAGTGATATCGATACTGATGACAGTAGCAGTGATTCTGATATTAACAAAGAATACAATTTGGATGGAATAGAACCAAAATTTTCTGATGAGGATGTAGCTGCTGATGAATGCAGAACTTCAGAAGTAGAATTTTCAGATTCTGACGATAATGGTTCGGATCTTGCTGATTTTATAGTTGATGACAATGAAGTAGAAGATGATAAAGAAGATGAAGATGATGACGATGAAGATGAAGATAATGAAAAAAATAGTGAAGAAAAAGATGATTATGAAGATAATGAAGAAGATGAAAATATGCAAAATATAGAAAATGATGAAGTTGCAAAAGAGGATGTGGAAGATGAAGAAGAGAAAGAATCGCACATTAATGCTGAACTAATAAACATGGAAAATGAAAATGAAGACGAAGATATACAGGAAAAGGATGCAGCAGATAAAGAAGACGCAAACACGCAATTTGCTGAAATTGAAGCCATTTCTTCATACACCAGTACTTCTCATAAACTACCCAAAATCCATAAAAGTAAGAACAAGTCCATCGAATATAATTTATTTTGTAGAAGTGAGACAGAAACGAAAGGAGACAACAAAATGAAGTCCAATGAAGATATGAAAAAAAAGGAAAAACCTATTTTACTGAATTCATCAAATTCAGACTTGTCAATTAAGGAGACGAAAAAAAAATCCCTTATGAAGGAAAATGAAACTATTTTGTCAGATACTTCTAACTTAAGCTCTTCATCGCTTAAGAAAAAAAAGAAATTAGATCCACAATATCCTTCCAGAAATGAACCTGAACGAAATTCGAGTGAACAATTAAGTGAATTGGAATCAATGTCTGCAAAAAAATTGTCAAAACCACGCGTGTTAATGGAATTTAGCACTCCAAATCTTGACAGCTGTAAGAAATTAGAACTTGATGAAACATTTGAAACATTCGATAGAATTCCAGAAAATGAAGATATTAAGACAAGTACTATGATTACAACAATGCAGAATACTTCGATTAAGAAATCAAAGAAAGACCTTACATTAAATAAAGATATCAGTTCGAAGAAATTCAGCGATGCAAATAAAGAAAAGATGTCAAAAAACGATTTTTCACCTGATTTATTGGAATTGTTAGACAAGACAAATTTTTTGAAATCAACATCTTCCAAGATAAAATTATGTAAAACAATGAATATCCTTGATACAGAAACGCCAACGTTAAAATACCTTAGAAAAGAGAAGTTAAACGAAAGTGCGCCAACATTAAAATCGAGTATAGAAATCGGTTTATTACAGAAAAAATTATCTATGGAAAAAGATTCTGCACAAATGAAAATAGAAGAGAAAAATAATGATGAAGTATATGATTTGATATCATTATCTACTGACGATATCATACAAAATTATAAGAGATTAGAATCATTAAATAAAAGTATAATTGATAAAGTTTCGTCTGAAGAAATCATAAAATTAAATGTTCATAAAAAGAAGAAATCTCTCAAGCATACTCAATTAACTATTAAAGAGAATAATATCCGCAAAGCTGCATGTCAGATTAATGAGAAAAAGAAGAAAAAGAAAAAACAAGACATATTAAAAGAAAATATCACCGATAAAATTTCGTCTGAAGATGCAATAGAATTAAATGTTCCTAACAAGAAGAAACTTATTAAGCCTACTCAATCAACTATTGTAGAGGATAATATCACCGGAAATACGTGTCAGATTAGTAAGAAAAAGAAGAAACAAGACACATTAAATGAAAATATCACCGATAAAGTTTCGTCTGGAGACGCAATAGAATTAAATGTTTTTAAAAAGAAGAAACGCGCTCAGCTTACTCAATTACCTATTGTAGAGGATAATATTTGCGAATATGTGTGTCAGATTAATGAGAAAAAGAAGAAGAAAAAGAAACAAGACACTTTAAAGGAAAATATTACAGATAAAATTTTGTCCGAAGATGTAATAGAATTAAAGATACCTAAAAAGAAGAAACGTTCTCAGCTTACTCAATTACCTACTGTAGAGGATAACATTTGCGAAGATGTGTGTCAGGTTAATGAGAAAAAGAAGAAGAAAAAGAAACAAGACACATTAAAGGAAAATATTACTGATAAAGTTTTGTCTGAAGACACAGTAGAATTAAATGTTCCTAAAAAAAGAAAACCTGTCAAGCTTACTCAATCGTCTATTGTAGAGGATAATATTTGCGAAGATGTATGTCAGATTAGTGAAAGAAAGAAGAAGAAAAAGAAACAATATACTTTAAAGGAAAATATTACTGATAAAGTTTTGTCTGAAGACGTAATAGAATTAAAAATTCCTAAAAAGAAGAAACTTTCTCAGCTTACTCAATTACCTATTGTAGAGGATAACATTTGCGAAGATGTGTGTGAGATTAATGAGAGAAAGAAGAAGAAAAAGAAACAAGACACATTAAAGAAAAATATTACTGATAAAGTTTTGTCTGAAGACGCAGTAGAATTAAATGTTCCTAAAAAAAGAAAACCTATCAAACTTACTCAATCGACTATTGTAGAGGATAATATTTGCGAAGATGTGTGTCAGATTAGTGAGAGAAAGAAGAAGAAAATTAATAAAATAGTTGAAGAAAATACAAATGTAAACGAAGATAATATACTTCGAAAAAATATTCGCGGAAACAAAACGGAGTTAGGACAACATAAGAAAAATAAAATTCTAAATAGTTTGAAGTTGGATTCACGTGCAGATAAACAAGAAAAACAGATTAAAAGAAAAATTAAACAGCAAGAGGTAGCGGAGAATATTGAAACTTTGCCGATAGAAAAGAAGAAGAAAAATACTTTGCCAGTACAAATTCCAGTTTCAAAATTAAAATCTAAGAAAATTTTATTGCCTAATAAATTACGATTACAAAAAACTGCATTGGATATGAGTGAATCAAAAAATATAGCCTGTAGCACTAAGGAACTAGATGAAGCTGCCCATGTTGCAAAGGTGTTTATTCCTAAAGAATTGAAACCGAAGAAGAAACGCGATCGAACCGAAGATATCGAAAATACAATTCATGTGAATGTCCCTAAAAAATTAAAAAAAGAAGTCAAAGAAGTGAATAAGTTTTTACCATCATCAAGTGGTCTGAAACGACTTTCGGACGATGTGATCGACAATCTTGCGGACGTGCCTACAAGAAAGAAGAAAAGACAAAAGATTTCACAAAAGGAAAAAACTATATCATCAGTAACTACGGATAAATCAAAAGCAACGACCGCCGATTGTGATAATTTGTTTACGTTGAGTACCTCTGGTTCCACCACGCAATTCCGTATAATGAACTTGCAAGATACTAAAAAACAATCATCGAAAGGAGTTGCCGCGGCAGTTTCATTCAGGCAACGTATGCTTGCTAGAAATAACCGAGAACCAATTTCGGCTTACATGATATATCGTGAAAAAATGAGTCATGCCAAATAACGGATTTTTCAGTAATACATGCTAAATGTGTTATTTTTAGATTTACTCTCTGAATATATGATGATGTATTTCAATTTTTTTAATTTAAAAAATGATGAAATTCGCATAAGTTGTGTTTATGAATTTTATCATTGTTCGATACATTTCTCGAAAACGATTTTATACCAGGGTTACCAAGAGAGTAATTGTATCTTATTTGTATCTATCATTACTCGTTTAATATATTTATATATGTGATAAGCTGTTCCATTTTATTGAAATTTGTAAAGAAATCGAAGGTGCATTCTAGAAATAAGCATGTTTCGCAAATATAATAAAAAATAAATGAAGATTACAAAATATATTTTTATTAGCAAAAGTTATTTGTACAAGTGTGTTATTTATCTAAATTAATACACATAGCCAGATAGGTTCCTTTGATATTACTGTATCTAATATTAACAAAATTAGTTTATTTTCTTTATGTATGTATACACACATACACACAATTCTTAAGACGGTTCGATGATTTCAGCAACATTTTAAGCTCGTATAACAATATCCTGTGATATTTCTGTCTTGATATTCAAAAAACAAGAACCGTTTGCCGTATTATCTTGTCCACTGAATATCACACATGCAAGGCTGTTTATCGCGCTATATTGCCAAATTTTGTGAACCCATTTATTTACAGTGCGAAATGTTTCCTCTAGCTGCTCATCTTTCAATTGTTCTTCTTTAAGCTTCACATGGCACAATATGAAAGCGTGCTCCATCGCTATTTCCGAGGTCCGATCTACAGCATGTTTATTGCTATCTGCTATCACGAGACGTACCTATAATTATAAAAAATAAATATTAGATATAATTGAAAATAATAGAGGTTTTGCATTTAGTGACATAGGTCGATAGTATCATTTTGTCTTTGTTCCTATTGAATGCCAAGAAGGACGTTCGTGTATCAATTAAATGGAAAGCATTCAATTTTGTCCTTTATTTTCCATTTTACTTTAAATGAAAAGACAGATATACGGTCTGTCTCAAAAGAAAGTTCCGAACTTTCTTTATATGTACAGTATTAGTGACGTCATCTATATAAATAAGATTTATTATTATCTTCGTTGAAATTTCATTCACAGATTCTGTAAACTGAATTGAGGTCCTTCTAACGGTTGTTTTATCGCAAATATAAAACTGATAATATCTTTGTAACACTCGTCGAGAAATCACGATGGAGCAAAGAGCAGATATTGTAAATTTCTCACTTCTAAATCGATCCTAGTCTTTAATCATTCTCCATATTCATCAGATTTGGCACCATATGATTATTATTTTGTTTCCGAAACTAAAAATGAAGCTGAAGGGAAGTTCGACACTATTTTGAACATCCGACTGAGACCATTTCAACCATTAAAAAAAAAAATCTTCAACGGAGATTTCTAAAGCTACGACCGTTGTAAACATTGTATTTCTTGGAAAGGGATGTATTTATAATGATTAAAATTTTATAATTATTACCTTACAGAGGACATTTTAATAAAAGTTCGTAAACTTTTGGAACACACTTTATAAACATTTGTTCGAATCAAAAACATTTGATTATTAGATGTATACTAACTTGATCATCCTTCGCGAAACTTTCATCATCCATAACATTGAGAGATGAGTTCGTTAAATATTTGGAATACTCGGACATCACTTCATCATTGCCCACGATGGCTGCGGTGGTACCTTTATTTTTCGTTATATGACTGAATATTGACGTGGCATATTTCTTTATTTCTGTCTTTTGCAATACTCGTTTCGTTTTCTCATTATCCGTTTCCATTTTCAATGTTCTCATGCTGCGATCACCGAGCAATACAGCATCCCCATAATCCACACTATTCGCTAACTTTAATTTAACCAATTTCATAGAAGCTTTTGAATCTTCCGTCGAACAGTGCCCAGCTTTATTGTCTTGAATGTTCTCCCCAAGGAACTCGCGTGCCAAAATCTGTAATTTCGTTTTCCTGTACCTGTGTTAGACAACAGAGCATTTAACCGAAATACACATATTTATTAACATCAATGGTATTTTATAGTACCTGTCTCCAGTGAGATTGAATATTACGGAAGTATCGATAATATAAGGATGCATCATTTTTAACGTATGCAAATCAGAATTCAAACTTTGTCCTACGAGAATTGCGTCTGGAGGAAGTAACGTCCTCAAGGTTTGCTGAACATCATGTAATGTAGTTGTGACATCATCTAACATATCCTCGGTAATACCGCTGTACCGAGTCAGATAATTTGTTATCGCATTCTCCGGTTTTACCAAACTATCGTAAATAACCTGTAATTTACATTAAAACGATTTGCATGCTATCTCCTAATGCACAAATGTAATTGTACTTACTTTCATACTCTCATCTACAATACTTATTCTAGTGAGTTCCAAATTACCGCTTGTCGTCAAGCACATCTCGCAATCTAAGCCGAACATTGGTGATGTTGATGTGGCCTCTTCATAAACATCTTTTGTTAATATATACGAACCATATCTAAAATTATATTAACTCGTTATTTATGATTTTATTGCAACACATAATATAATTATGTGTTGCAATAAAATCATGTCTGTGTAACAACAAAATCTTACCTTTTTGCTAATGTTCCTTTCAACGGTACAGGATAGTTTTCTTCTACCATCTGCCATAACGATAAAAGCAATTTCGTTCTACAAAATTTATCAGTTGGTGGTAAACTTCCATCAGAATTGTTTTTTGTAGAAAATTTCACATTGCTATTTATTGAATGTGGAAAAACACTTCTCAGTAACTTTATGACATTTCCATTTGTTTGCAAAGCAGTTTCTAAGGAGCCATATCCTAGAAATTTCATTGTTTTCACAATGTATATCAATCTTTATAAATTGATATATTATTGAAATTAATATATTATTGAGTTTTGCTATATTTTATAAATATACATTTTAATTAATATCAATTAGAATATTTTATTTCACATAGAATGAGTAGATTTAAAAATACTCATTTTAATGGAATCGGATATACTTATTCTTATATAACATACGTTTAATTAGTTTATCGCTTTGTGTTCCTGTTAAAGGAACAGCTGCGAGCTCTTCTGTTATGGATGCTCCATAGACAGCAGGCGTTATCACTTCTAAACGGTGCTTTAAGTTATGTACTATGTGTGGGAACATGCTCTCATAAGCCACAAAATGATATGAAGACAAGCCTTCAAGAACGAAGACTACGGTATGGCTTATCTTAGGAGAAAATTATTTATTTAGAATTGAATATCATGAAATTAAACTATCTCTAAAATCATGTACTGATTGATATTACATTAATCAATATTACTTTGTTATACTTATCAAGTTGACACCATCTCGCTGGTAAGTAGGGAGAATGATGTCCAAGCAGTGAATATAACAGAAGATGCTGTATATCGCTAAGAAATATTGGTATTCTCTTTCCTATATTTCTGACGTCCAGAATAGCATTCTCGCCGACTGCTTTGAGAGTGAGTCTTGGAATAGCTTGAAGTCTCTTCTTGCGTTTTCTAAGTTCTTCCTTCAAGCTCATATATTGATCGCTATCGCTTAATCTGTATATGTGTGTGTGTGTGTGTATGTATATATATATATATATATATATATATATATATATATAAAATGTATATACATGTGTGTAAATGTATATACATTATGATTCACCCTATATGTATATAAATTAATAAAGTTACCTGGGTTTTTTATTGTTATTCTGCAATTCTGGCCCATCACGAACATTTTCTTCTCTACAAGCTTCTGTACACATATCATCTGAATTTTTCTTACAAGTTCGTTTACGAGAATTGTCTCCTGCCATATCGATATCGTTTAAATTGTTAAGTCCATCAGTTATTTCTTTTTCTTCTTCTTTCGATAATAACCGCGTCTCCGTTTCCAGAGTCTACATAGCCAATAACTTATAAATCTCAAATTCTCCATAAAATGGTTACAGAAAAAAGAGTAATGTGTAAAAGTAAAAATTATGTATAAAATAAATCTTGTGAAGTCAAAGTCATATATAAGGGATATAGCCAGTAGCAAGTAAAAAAGCAAAATTTGAATACCAAAAGGATTTATGATAATATATAACTATTAATTTTGTCAGAAACTTTCAAAAATGTTTTCCAGATATACACCCAGCAGATACTCTGACGCAACTGTAATGGTTACTGTCTAAAAATAGGTTAGTGTCAATTGACTACATTGCAATTGGACATAGCAGTCTTCGATTAATCAATTATGAAAATAACTAACAGAGCAATTGAAATTGGTTATATTCAAAATGCAACATGAGACCTTTTTTTACACTACAATGGACTGCACTAAAGTTTTCTCTCATTTTTGTCAAACTCCAAATATATTTATTTCATGTTAAGTGCAAGTACACACTAGTTCAGCCACAAAAAACAATGGTCAATTAGCTTTCATTTTTTTAAATGATATCCTAAGGGCGTCTCACCATTTCCTGTTAACTTGATCAATCTATTACATTAACATTTATATTTATATTTAATTATATTTAAGAGTTTACCACTTGTAAAATATAAAACTGATTATCCCTATAACCTGATTTTTTAATTATTTTAATTAAATATATTACTTAATCATTAATTAAAAATATTATATTTTACATAAATTATAATTTATAGAAAATGGACAAGAAAAACAAAATAATACAATTTTAAATTTTAAGTTTTGTAGTTAACTTTTAAATATAATCTATCAAGATTGGAAATAGTGAAACTGATCTTAAAGCTAACTGCAAGAGAATTACTTCAAATTATTCTTAGATTTAGATTTATAAACCTGTTTCAAAGCTTGTAGTTTTGCTTCCTTATCTTTATCATTGAGCCTTGCAATTTTCAAAAATGCTGCCATCTTTGCTTTCTTCTTTTCTAATCGTTGTAATTGTTTTGTCGTGCGTTCCTTCATAATTTATTGTTTTATATAATGATTATAAACTGCAGTAGACAACATATATATAAATTTCATTGTCAAATTTGTCTGAAAGTTCATTTAGACATCAAATATCAACATATGAATTCAAATAGGAGTTCTTAACATAATTGCAGATAAAATAAATTATAAAAACATTTACTAAATTAATTAAAAGCACAGTAAAAATTGTACATTGTGAAAACATTTCAAAATAAATTTGGTTTTACATTATGTATAATGTATTATTAACTCTATATATGCAAATATTTTTAAAATCATTTTAACACACTAACATTATTTATTTAAAAGATTCAGCATTATTCTGATCAGTATATTGATAACAATAATAAATATATTACGAACATACATACGTAAATGGTATAAACGCATGTAAATTTTGAGGTTAGGAAACGCATATTAATCACAGAAAAAAAGAATGGATTGCCGATGGCAGTGGTGGGGGAGTAAAGACACGCGTGGAGTGAGAGGCAGATAATAGTATGAACGTTCCTTCTTTGTCTACTAAAATCTGATTGGTTACTGTTGCTTTGCAGAGCGACAATAACCAATCAGGCTCACCACTGCTATCAGCAGTTCATGGGAGCTTTCCAGCAAAGAGACACAGGCCTAGTTTACATCGAGTACTTGATACGCGTACTAACTAGTAACTTTCTATTAAATTATCTTAATTTCGACCAGAGAGAAACCTGAGAGCGGCCATCCCGGYCTTTTTCGTAGGACCGTCAGAATTCCCGTACACCAGCGCACCTAGTTCCATTTTAGCGTGTATGGTACTACGTACCGCATGTTGCCGATAAAATCGTCTCTTCGAAAATGGATGTGGTGCGAGTCCGTGCTAAGAGGTGCCGTGGTGGGGGGTTCACATCTATATCTGATTGGCAAGTTCTTAGCACGGACTCGCACCACATCCATTTTCGTTGCTGCGATTTTATCGACAATATGCGGTACGTAGTACCATACACGCTAAAATGGAACTAGGTGCGCTGGTGTACGGGAATTCTGACGGTCCTACGAAAAAGGCCGGGATGGCCGCTCTCAGGTTTCTCTCTGGTACTACGTACCGCATATTGTCGATAAAATCGCAGCAACGAAAATGGATGTGGTGCGAGTTCGTGCTAAGAACTTGCCAATCAGATATAGATGTGAACCCCCCACCATGGCACCTCTTAGCACGGACTCGCATCACATCCATTTTCGAAGGGACGATTTTATCGGCAACATGCGGTACGTAGTACCATACACGCTAAAATGGAACTAGATGCGCTGGTGTACGGGAATTCTGACGGTCCTACGAAAAAGGCCGGGATGGCCGCTCTCAGGTTTCTCTCTGATTTCGACGATGCGTGTAAATGTGTACATGATATGTGTATTTAATTAATCATCTTGATGCATATTATACCAGCTTAGTACATCATTCTTTGAATACAATGCCAAAATTAAGATAATTTAATAGAAAATTATTAGTTAGTACGCGTATTAAATACTCGATGGCTGTGTTCCAAAATTCACTGCCAGCGCTAAAAATCTATAGTTTACGTCACGTATACTATAGATTTTCAGCACTAGCAGTCAATTTTGGAACACGGCCGATGTAAACTAGAGGTACGTTCCGTTTCACGCATATGCGCGCATTCATCTATAGTATATGTGACGTATACTATAGATAAATGCGCGCATATGCGTGAAACGGAACGTATCTTAGGCCACGCGCGATCCGCTGCATAGGACTGTAGAACAAAATTGACGCGTACGTAAAACGGCGGAACATCAGCGATTGGTCGAAGCTTCGATATGCGAATACGCGCGTACAGCAATACGCGTCATGGGACAGCACCCTGATACTTGTTTCGACTTGTGTCACTAAATGGAAAGCACCCATTATTAAGCAAGCGGCACACGAGAGAGTGTCCCGTTTGACCACGATCCCAATTGACCACAGCCACTCACAGCAGCCGCCTAGAGGCTTTCCCCTGTTCAAGCACTGTGAGTGGCTGGTGGTCAATCGGGACGTGGCCAAACGGACCTCACCCTTTCTTCTGCAGCAGTGACTGCATAAACGAATTCTTCCAGTAATCCAGCAGGAAAACGAGCATGTGCCGCTGGCTTTGGGTGCGTTCAGCGGATTCAACAGTTGAGTGAGCGTTCGCTGCTATTGGTATATTCTTCTAGATTTATCATGGATCTAAAAGTTTATTCCAATCACAGGTAATAATCATTGGATGCATCCAGAAGCGCAACCGCTCACTGAGCGCTCAGTAAGCTCTTGCATTTGATTGGCCTATATTTTTAGATCTAATGGAATACGCTAATCAGATACAAGAGCTCACTGAGCGCTCAGTGAGCTCTTGTATCTGATTAGCGTATTCCATTAGATCTAAAAATATAGGCCAATCAAATGCAAGAGCTTACTGAGCGCTCAGTGAGCGGTTGCGCTTCTGGATGCACTCATTAAGCGCTCACTCAACTATTGAATCCGCTGAATGCACCCTTTATATTTCAGTGCCTGGTATACATTTGCTCATGATATATATTTTGCAGAAAATAGTACTGCAAATATAGCAGTATGTACTTATAATAACAAGTGTAACAGTATTCATAATAATACTGTATTATTGAAAAAAGGACGCAAATATTTTTAATTATAAAATATTAAAGAAATAATAGCAATAATGTCTGCGAATGTTACACACACGGAAAGAGAATTAGATCTGAGTAATGCCGGCCGTGGCGTATGGCTTGTCAAAGTGCCTAAATATATAGCTAATAAGTGGGAAAAGGCACCTGGCAATATAGAAGTTGGCAAATTGAAGATCACCAAGTAAGTTTGTTTCTATTCAGAAACGAAAGTATTTATTTCAAAAGAGTATCTTCTCTATCATCTTGTCTAAAGACATCTATATTAAATATAATATGAACAAATAAAACATGATTTCTTTCATTTTTGCTAGAAAATTTGTTTTATTGCTATTAAGCACGATGAAAACATGAATTCATATAGAATCTTAATATATCATTTATATCCTCTTTATTGTTTACATCTTTTTGTAGTATCTACTATAAATTTTTACTTGGAAATAGTTTAATAACTTTAATACGTTTATCTATTGACTAATTTCTGTCTCTTTATCTATCTTCTATAGAAATCCTGGACAAAAAGCTGAAGTATCTCTCAAATTATCAGAGGCTGTCTTAGCTTTAAAAGAATCTGGAGAAGGAGAAATACCAAAACAACATAGATTAGATGTTACAACAGTTACCAGACAAATGCTAGGAGTGTTTTCTCATGTTGCTCGTAAGTTTAAAGATTTCCAAGTTTAACATATTTTTGAAAATTCCTTTTATTAATTTTGCAGCCTCCACAAGCTCAGATGCAATTGTTCCAGAAACAGAGAAACTATTTATGGAAGGAAGAATTGTACAGAAATTAGAATGTAGACCATATGGTACGTCGAATGGTTGTACAAATAAATATATATATATATACATCCATTTTCTTAGAAAGGAATCTGTTATAAAATTTTTTTAGCTGATAATTGTTATATGAAGTTAAAACTAGAAAGTATTAAGAGAGCATCTGTACCACAAAGACAAATTCAACAATTAGATAGAGTTGTGCAAAACTTTAAGCCTGTATCTGATCACAAACATAATGTAAGCATTATTTTTATTAATTTCAATGTTAAATCGATCCTTAACACGCAATAATATTTTACAGATCGAGTATGCTGAGAAGAAAAAAGCAGAAGGCAAGAAAATGAGAGATGACAAAGATGCTGTATTAGATATGCTTTTTGCGGCATTTGAGAAACATCAATATTATAACATAAGGGATCTTGTAAAAATCACAAGGCAACCTATTGTAAATATATTTTTTTATCTATTCATGCAATAACTTAGAATGCATTTATTTTATAAATATAACTTTATATACCTTAATGTTAAATAATATGCACAAAATTTCAGGTTTATCTAAAGGAAATTCTCAATGAAGTTTGTAATTATAACTTGAAAAATCCACATAGAAATATGTGGGAATTGAAACCGGAATATCGTCATTATAAGGAAGAGGAAAAGTCTGCAGAGAACATTTCAAAAAAAGGCAACGAATCAGAGGATGATTGACTTATATATGTATATATATATTTTTAATAAGTTTTACTGAATAATGTTCTTTATAATGTAGTTACTGTACAAAAAGTTCCAAATAATATACATTTCATAATTGTGCTTCTGAAGATAATTCTTTTTATGTATTCTCAAGAAAACTTATGTACATTAGTAACTCGACATCATTATGCATACCAAAAATTTGATGTATAACAATCCTTTTAAAAAATTATATTTCACAATTTTTATACTTCACAAAAATTATCAATATTTGTTGAATGAATTCTGCATCAAACATTTGAAAATGCTTGAAACATCAGCATAGGATAATCACATAATATTTCCATTTCCACTTTATCATTAGCAGGAATAAATAAAATGGAGCCGCAGGAAAAAATCTTGGATGATATTTTTATTTTACCACTTGTTATTAAGAGAATGCTAGCTGAGTTTCTCGGTTTTAAACTGTAAGATGATTGTTCAGATGGTAACTGTGAAACATTTAAGATATACATAATAAAATGTGATCATCTACACTCATTAATATTAAATAACATCAAAACTCACAATGATTTTGGCAATTGCAAATTCTGAAACTGGTGGACGAAAAATTTGGATGAACATATCTTCCTGGAATGGTTGAATCTTATCGATAGATTTGCATTCAAATGACACTATTTGGATTAAAGTTTCTACATCTTTCGATTTTGGTGTAAGTCCAGCTCTTATTACATTATCTGAACATGCCATACACTCTATGCAATCTGAAAATTTGATTAAAAGCTCAACTAATTCATTATATTTGAATGCATATTAAATTCCAAATTAAAATTTTACCGCCGGAGAGATACGCATGAGGTACATCTGGTCCAATATATATGGCTTCACCTGGCAGCATTGACACATGATTAAATAAGTATATTGTAAAACAGCCTACATCTTCAGGGTAATCATTGTATAAGCGCTCTAGTAAGTTGGCTTTTACCCATTCCCTATAACAAACATCTGAAAGAGAGCAACTAAATATGATTATACTTTCAAATGAAGAATTCTTCCAATGAGAAGGAATACAAAAATATAGGTATATAAATATTATAAATTATGATATGATATACATAATTAAGAAAGTTGTACAAAAAAAATTGGAAAATTGTATTTTTTCATATAATTTTATTTCTTTGTATCATAAATCATTGGACATTGACATTGGGTGCATTCAACGGATTCAACAGTTGAGTGAGCGTTTGCTGCTATTGGTATATTCTTCTAGATTCATCGTGGATCTAAAAGTTTATTCCAATCACAGGCAATAATCACTAAGTGCTCACTCAACTGTTGAATCCGCTGAATGCACCCATTGTTACCTGAATTATGTAATCTATCCACTAAGCTTCTCAATTGCCGTGCTACTTCATTGGAATCACAAGTCATCAAACTGTAAAAACATTGTTGCAAAGCGTCGCTGATTGTACAATCACCTGCTTGAAATAAACGATGAGCATTGGTTTCTCCTATGACAGCAAATAACTCCGGTATGTGATTCAGATAATCTTTTATTTCATCGATTGGACGAAACCCGCACAGTGCTTCAAAAGGACACAAAGCTATCGCTAGTTCTGGTTTATGATTCGGATCTTTGTAAACATCCGGATATAATTCATGCAGTTCTTTCGCCTTTTCCTGAAAAGGCCCACAAATCAATTATAATTTGCCACTTTCATGCTTAATGGAAAAAGATGTTACCTTATTCGGATGTATTTGAATAGACAAAGCTTTATTTATAGACAAGACTTTGAAGAGAAAAGGCAAGTTGGGACCAAACATTTGTACTACATTGCTACCTAGTGCCTCAATATTTTCTTGAATGTATTTCTGCAGCGAGATATTCGTGTCCTTAAGATATGATGGACCATTCTCATGAGTACCCATCCATAATTCTGCATAAGTTTTCTGTTCATAGATCACGAAATCAGTATTGGCTGATTTTATTAAAGATGCGACGATACTCTTCATACCAGGTTTTCCCCAATCATATGTTTGAACTGCACACTTAAGTTCCATCTTGAAGATATATCTGAAATAAACGTTTTAAATATTTATATAAAATAATACATATTTGAAATATTTGCAATATGAAAAATTATATATATGTATATTTTTTCTTACAAAATTAATTTCGCTCGCTTTTTTAATAAATAATAAGAATTTAGAAGAGGTCAGGGAACGAGCCTTGTTAGTTGTAATCAATAATTATTAAAATTTATTATCATGATATACATAAGATCCACGTTTCGACATTACTTTCCTCATCAGTTGTTCGTACATAAAAATTAAAATAAAAATAAAAATAGAAATAAAAATATTAATAGAAATATTAGGTATCAAATCATTATTATAAACTCTCATCCACATCAAATCGCGTAAAAATCATATTAAAAATGAATATATGTTAAAAATTATAAGTCATTACAGTAAGACCGAAAAAATTATGACATAGTCCATACTTAAAAGTTGAATTAGGCAGTTTCTTCGTTTGAAGGTAAGAAATTATGCAGTCAGTGAAATAAAAATGATAGTCCAAATAAAAAAACATTGTGAATATATCGTCAAAAGTTAATATGTGTATACATAATGAAGTGAAATGGTTCATTTTATTTAATGTGAATGCAATGTATATGGTTTGATAATGCTTGGTCAGACTTCCGATCGTCGCGAATGTTAGATTTACACTCATATTTATATATTCTTTCTGCTTTCAACATTTCTTTAACAAAATTTATAGAGGACGATAGAGAGAAGAATTTAGAAAATATAATATTCATTAAAGTGAATTAAAAGTTTTCATAAATACAAATCAAAAGATTAATCTTGCATTAAAAGCAATTTTTTTATTTTCATAATGCAAATGACTCATTTGTTTTAAATAATAATAATAATAATAATAATAAAAGCGCTAATGGGAGTCTAATGAGATTTTAATGTATAAATCAGTTTAATAAACTTTAGTACGCACATCAGGCTTGGCACGTAGCCCTTTTTTTAACTCTAATTAATAAACTTTTTTTTTAGAAAACTCGAAGTTTATTTTATTTATATTTCGGCTCTAACTCATCTTCATCTATTCACAATTAGAAAATAGATCTCACACTCCTCGCTATATATGACAAGAAACATGTAAGGAATATCATTAGTCAGTGATTAATAAGCCAAATAATTTTTGGATTGAAGTAACAAGTGAAGCGGAGAATGGGAGATCACAATTAACAAAAGTATAATTGTCGGTAGTACATGTTGAGATGTGTAGTATAAAATGGTATAAATTATTTAAAGTTTGACTGTCTTACTATACATAAATTTTAATCTCCGACTATTTTCTTCTCTTTTTAAATCTTTAATTGCTGACTGTCTTTTGACTTTTAAAAAATCTGCTGTTATATCTGTTTTTATATATTGTCTCAACATGTACTACCGACGATTACTTGGTTTTGTGATCCCATTCCCAGACAGCATCAAATATCATACGAATATTCTATATTCATACTCAATATACTGTGATCATGCCGAATATACATAAAATATTTATATAACATCTCAACAAAATATCATCATTCTCATATATCCTCAGAATAGAATATAGTGAACTTCGTAATTGCTACTGAGAATATAGAGATCATATCTAATATACTCAAAACATTTCTAAAATATCCTCATAATATCGAAATCGAATCATGGATCTATTGTTTTCAACTAAACTCTTTGCATTAGTTCATCTTTCTGCTTTTTCTCCACGTTGAAGAATTTAGTTAATAAACTTAATAAAAACAAATATTAACATAAAAACGCATAAAAACAACAAAACATAAAGATAAATTGTGCAAGTTTAGCTAAAAAAACCTGAATGGCATATCAATGCCATCTGTTCTACTTTCGATTTCCAATCATCTTTCCTTTTTTAGGCAGACTTGGGCGTTACTAGGCGTTACTCGCAACGTTTTCGTAAGTAACATAGCCAAAAATAAATAAAATAAAATAAAAATATTCGTAGATTATAGTGTCATATAAAATTATAAAAACTTAACCTAACCTAACCTAACTTAATCAGTATATATGTACGTGTGCGCGAAGCTGTATATGCGTGTGTATACACATACTGTGATATACTACAAATATAAATCAGATATCATGCGATATTGAAGACATCTGATAAATCTATTTGGAAATATATACTAAGGATATACTTGAAACAAATACTAATTGTCTACCGTGGATATATTCGGCATATCTCTACGAACTTTCAGCGAAGGTCTAAGAGATAAGGCAATGTGGACATAGTGCATTATCAGTATACTCGATATATCGCAAATGGGTAATTATACAGTTGTGCTACAGCACCTTAAAAATCAATAAAATTAGACTTATTCAACACGTTTTTGAATGAAATGAAAGAATCTGACAGAAAAAAGCGTCGCTCTGCCTCGTAAAGCGAGATATTAATTGTTAAAGTTTGCCATTTTTCAGGTTATGAAACCTGTCATATCGACATAACGTAGCGAACTGAGCATGCGCTGTGGTCACCTTCATGCGTGCGATCGATGTGCATGCGTTTAACGACTCTTAAGTCCAATAGTGCAAGAAATTTAAAATCAAATTTAAAAAATCGATTAATTACTCGCACACAATATTTCTATTATATATTTCTATTATAGTTGTATTCCAAATGAATCCATGTGGACAGTGGGGTATATAGACAGTAGTGGTTATTAAAAAAATAACATATCCTACCTGCTTGGGACCTAACTGCCTAGAAGTTGCCTAAATAGTGTCTGCTTAGAATATTTCCAACCTATGAAGACAGTTGAGTGTGAAAACAGTGTTTAGAGACAGTAAAAACCCATTTGATACTACTTAAGACCCTCTTTATCATTTCACGACACTAGCGCCCGTGTACGTTCCAGTTATTATTATATTTCAGTGCGAATATCGTGTATAATGTGTATATCGTAATATATTTTCGCGATATCTTACAAACGTTATCAGGTTATATATGGCTATCTGGGGACCTAACCTAACCTAACCTTATCAGTATTACCCAAGTAGCAGAACATGCTATCAATAGGCCTGTTCTTTTTCACTGCACTGCTGCACTAGTGCAATAAATTAAAGTGAGACAAATATATTTTCTTTCACTCTAACTTATTGCACTAGTGCAGCAGTGCAGCGAAAAAGAACAGGCCTATTAGTCATGTTCAAGCCGGACGAAACAGCTTGCTTGCCGAGCGATTTAGGGCCAATTTCACCAACGTCGGTTAAGCTAACCGACGGTTAAAGTGTCAATCGTGATTGGTTCATTCTGATCAAAGACAAATGCGATTGGACAATTCCATTGAAATTAACCGTCGGTTAGTCTAACCGACGTTGGTGAAATTGGCCCTTAGTATGATTGATTGGATCTACAAGCAAGAACCAATCATGTTCAATCGATTGACGAGCAGGCTAGCTACTTTGCCGACTTGAACGCGTCCATTGTTTGATAACAAAAAAGCAACAAATCTCACACAAAGTCTGTAATATCAAACGATGTCGCCAAATTGCCGTCAGAAATCTGACAAAACCTGTTGGACATTCTGTGCCAGCATATTGGCATCAAAAATCAAACAGAACCTGATGGTAGATTGGCGGTAGAAACCAAGCAGGATCTGCGCTGTTACTGAATATTTGCAAGACTGTCGCTAGGAAGCTCGTTGATATCTGTTTCTCGCATGTAAAATTTATCGAGTTCTCTATATAACCAAGATCTCATCAAAGCTCGGACATGTCATAAGTATTTGTGCATTATTTATATGTGCACTCATTAATGCAAAATATGATTGTATTTTTGGATCAAAGAAGTTATCAAAAATGATTGCTGGTATTGGTACAGAGAACAAGAATCCTTTAGACATTTTCAAAATCTAATGTATCTTAATGTAAAATATAATTAATTTCTATTAATAAAACTTTATATTATTTATTTTTTATTTATTATCATGTTTAAAATTACTCTTAAAATAAAAATATAAAGGAACAGAAACATCATTTTCAAAGATTTTTTAGTAGCAATGACGTCACAATTTAATACAAAATAGCAGAGTCTGCTCGATTTCTGCTGCCAATCTGCTGGCATAACATATCGGCAGGCTTTGTCGACAAATCCTGAGCCAAATGCGGACACAGATGGCTATGTTTTGCAGTGGGAATCTGATCGATTTTGTTGCCAATCTGCTAGCAATTTGCTAGCATTTTGCTATCTGAATATATTGTAGAATCCCTTTTTAAGATTCACAGCGTCCTGGCATTTTGAGTGCCAGGATGGCGTCTTACCATGGCTTATTCGTTCTTTCGAAACATTTTTATGATAAGAAACAAAGCTATTATTAGAATCAAATTTCTTGTAGACGCCATTCCCTTTCTTTATTACTCCACCAGTCCTTAATACACGATCAATTATGGTACCATGCCATTCATCATACAATTAAATACCATCCGAGGCAGTATGAAAATGATCCATACAATAGGAGATCAGTGTAATGTGATCAGTGTAATCAGTGTAATAAAACATGACACTTCGTGTTGACCTAATTTTGAATGAATTTTATCAGTTGTATAGCAGCAAATCTGATTTGAGTGACAGTAATTCAGCAATTATTGACTATATCCGTTTAATTTTCCAAAATATTAGGTAAAGCCAGCGGCACACGATGCTTGTTTTCGTGGATTGTTTGCATTTTAGTAAATTACTAGAAATTCTGTCTTCTGTTTGGTGCAATTTTTGTAATTTACTAAAATGCAAGCAATCCAGCAGGAAAACAAGCATCATGTGTCGCTGGCTTTTTTTACGACTTAAGGCTTACTACATCTATTGTAGATGGGACTAAATCCTACGGCACACGATGTTTGTGTTCCTGCTGAATTGCTTGCATTTTAGTAAAGGGTGGCCTGCGTTTAGACACGATTAAAGACGAGCCACTCACAGTACTTGAACAATGGAAAAGTGCCTCTAGGCACCGGTCGCTGTGATTAGTGATGTCCAATTGAGCCTCCGAACGGAACGCTTTCTTAGTAAATTACTAAAATTACACCAAAGTTATGGTCAAAGGCCATGACAAAAAAAAAAAACTTAAACAGTAAGGAAATCAACAGTTTTGATTTGCTACCGCTTACTTTTTGTCTTAAATTCTTGATTGTGATTGGCTGATTCTCTGATTGCTTAAGTTTTAATGCTTAAGTTTTTTGTGTGCCATGGTCTTAAGCGATGTCTACAATAAGATTTTAAGCTTTAAATCGTAAGAAATTAATCAATCACAGTCGAATATGAGAAGAATAATTGATTATGATTGATTAATTTCTTACGGCTTAAAGCTTAAAATCTCATTGGCTGCGTTCAGCAGAGAAAGTAGTGGTGCAATTGTTGTAAAATTCGTGAATCTGATTGGTCTATGCTCCTAAGTCCGTATCAGACTAGAGAATGAAATTGAGATTAGATTGGAATTTACCAATCAGAAAAAAGAAAACCAATTTCAAGTTTAGTGAACTTTGCTTTGATTGGTCAAAATCCAATCCAATCTCAATCTCAATCTCTAGTCTGATACAGGCTTTAGATTCAGTCAAGATTAAGCCCCGATCTACAATAGATGTAGTAAGCCTTAAGCCATAAGAAATTGACCAATTATAATCGATTATTCTCTTCAAATTCGATTGTGATTGGTCAATTTCTTAAAGCTTAAGGCTTACTACACCTATTGTAGATTGGGGCATACGCCTATCATGAATTTTACAACAGTTGCATTGCTACTTTGGGCCAATTTCAACGTCGGTTAAGGGCCACTTTTACCAACGTTGGTTAGACTAACCGACGGTTAATTCCAATGGAATTATCCAATCACATTTGTCTTTGATCAGAATGAACCAATCACGGTTGACACTTTAACCATTGGTTAACTTAGGGCCACTTTTACCAAGCTCTGATTAACTTAGGGCCACTTTTACCAACGTCGGTTAAGTTAACCGATGGTTAAAGTGTCAACCGTGATTGGTTCATTCTGGTCAAAGACAAATGCGATTGGATAATTCCATTGGAATTAACCGTCGGTTAATCTAACCGACGTTGGTAAAAGTGGCCCTTAATCATTCTAGTAACTTTGCAGGATGCCAACTGAAATAGCAGCAACTGACTCCGACAGCAACTGTCTCCGACATCAGCTTCAGTTGGCATCCTGCAAAGTTACTAGAATGGTTAAGTTAATCGGAGCTTGGTAAGGGCCAATTTTACCAACGTCGGTTAGACTAACCGACGGTTAATTCCAATGGAATTGTCCAATCGCATTTGTCTTTGATCAGAATAAACCAATCACGATTGACACTTTAACCGTCGGTTAGACTAACCGACGGTTAATTCCAATGGAATTGTCCAATCGCATTTGTCTTTGATCAGAATAAACCAATCACGATTAACACTTTAACCGTCGGTTAGCTTAACCGACGTTGATGAAATTGGCCCTAAAAGTGGCCCTTAACCGATGTTAGTAAAAGTGGCCCTAAGCAAATCGAAGGTTAAAGTGTCAACCGTGATTGGTTCATTCTGGTCAAAGACAAATGCGATTGGATAATTCCATTAGAATTAACCATTGGTTAGTCTAACCGACGGTTAAAGTATCAACCGTGATTGGTTCATTCTGGTCAAAGACAAATGCGATTGGATAATTCCATTAGAATTAACCATTGGTTAGTCTAACCGCGTTGGTAAAATTGGCCCTTTCTCTGCAGCCAATTATGGAGCACAGCTTTTAGAGGAATCTAGGGAAATTTTAAATTCGATTTAAGATTCGGATTTAATATGGGTTGCCATCACTGTTGTGTCTTTCACGGATCCTCTCTTTCCATCTCTTTCTCTTTCGTGTTCTCATAGCGTGGTCAGAGGTAGGTCTTGGCTCTATTTTCTATAATTTAAAGAAAAGAAATGATCGGAAAAGACATTGTTGTATTTATTTTCGTGTTTCGTTACACTAGGCGTTGAATATTTCCGATTTATGGCGCCCTATGTCGTTTTATATTCGCAACACGACAAAAGTATTTGCGTTACACATAGCCAAGCATGATAAACGTGCTCCCGAGACGATTATGCGATTAACGTTGCACACGTAATTAACAGACCATATTGCAACGAACGCATGTGACTATGATTTGTCGCGATAGCCACATTAGACGAGCATTCGTCGAGATTAACGTTTGATTTCTTGACCAATTTATGACTCCATTTTTATTCATTGTCTTTTATTTCTCTTCGATTTAAGATTAAGAATAAATTTTAGAATATATCTTTATCATTGATGTTTTTATATCCAATCCTCGAATCCTAAATAAAAATTAATATTGCAAATATAAAATCATGCAAATACTTTTGTATAATACTGATTTTTCAGATAAAACATTTCTTAGAAAGTTAAAAATTTTTTCAGCAAAGCATATATCGTCTTATGACGTTTTATGTTGAAGTTGTTTTCCATTCTGTAATTATTTAATGATTAGGTCAGTTCTTTTTAGCTAAACTTATAGCATTCATTTTTTCTCCTTTTTTCTCCAACATGTTTGATTGAAAAGAATATCTCTTATACATTTAACTCTGTCTGCAATCTGGGTCTTTTTTGGCATAAGCAAAATTTCACTCTCAAATTTCTCCGAAATAAATACAGTGCAGAGTCCGGTTCATACTTAACATTGGAATTAAAAAACTATTTGATGATGTAATAGAAATGTTGAAAAAATAATTTGAAAGCCTAGAACAGTAAAAGAAAATTTGGGCAGAAGAAATTGCAGACGAAGGGTTAAGTTATGATGAAGCCTGTTCTTTTTATCTGAATTTCTTCTGAACATGGAGAACAAAAAAAAAAAATCATGCAAGAAATTTAGCTTAAAAGGACACATCTATGTATTTTAGAATTACTGTTAAGATACATTTTTATATTGCTCGAAATATATTGCTCGAAACAATTAGAGAATTGTTTTCTTAATGGCTTTGCCACATTCAATAAAAAAAAAAAACAGCTTTGCAACTGGTGTAAATTTCTTTAATATGATTTTTAGTTTTTTTAAATATATAAACTAATCATACTAATGAATCTTACAATAGACTTACTTTTTTACTTTCTGCTGAACACAATCATGAGAAGAGATGATTTTGTGAAATGTTGCGTGTTCTAAATATTTCTTGGCTCAATCTTAATGTTTATCTATATATAGTTGTGTTTTTAAATTGTGATGTATACTATTCTTTAGAAGAAGAATATCCTAACTTCACTCTTTAAAACTTAATATCTTAAATTTAAATATGTTTTTTGTATATAAGTAAGTTGGAATATATCTCAATATCTACAACTTTTTTTATTCAATTCTCAAAATTTTGTTCAACTTTTTGGATTTTAAGTTGTTTAATTTGACTAATTGAAATAAATAATTAATACATGTCATAGAATCGCTGATCATGCAGATCTTTGTGAAAACTCTTACGGGAAAGACTATCACCCTTGAGGTCGAGGCATCGGATACAATCGAAAATGTGAAAGCAAAAATTCAAGATAAGGAAGGTGAGAAAAATATATAGAATAAATCGATCTTGGAAAATAATCAGATGCACATGTATAAAATTGATCATTTAAAAAAGATTTAAAATTAAATAAAAAAATAAGATTATTATTTGCTCTTTTGAAATTTAATTTCAAAGAAAATCTTGCTTTCTATTTAAAAAATTCAACTACTAACCCTAATTGACTTTCAAAATGAAAAAAAATAGTTCGATTGTATTAACTTCAGTTTTATTTTAGTATACTGGACCCGTGAATAGTAGTTAAGGAAATTTTGAAACAAATATCAATTAAAATTACTATTTTAATTTTTTTATTCAACGAAAATAGGTCTTCTGTGTGTTAATCCAAGCATCTAAATGTATTTGATAGATGAAACAAATCGCAGTGGATGTCATGTACATTTTTATTGATATTAAGTGAACTAATATATAAATTATTTTCAATTTCTGAATGAGATATTTTACTGTTTCAGGGATTCCGCCAGATCAGCAAAGATTGATTTTTGCCGGCAAGCAATTAGAAGATGGTAGAACTTTGTCAGACTATAACATCCAAAAGGAATCCACTTTACACTTAGTATTGCGCTTGCGAGGCGGTGCCAAGAAACGCAAAAAGAAGAACTATTCTACTCCCAAGAAAATCAAGCACAAAAAGAAGAAGGTCAAGCTTGCTGTCCTCAAATATTACAAGGTAAATTATCTTCTTTAAGCTATCTTTAAGTTATTTCTGGCTATCTACTCTCGAGTTTCCTTTTTCATCTTTGTCAAGATAATTTTAACATGTATTTAAAATCAAACATGGAAATTGATTTGCAGGTAGATGAAAACGGAAAAATCCACCGTTTGAGACGAGAATGCCCCATGGAGCAATGTGGTGCCGGTGTATTCATGGCAGCAATGGAAGATCGTCATTACTGCGGTAAATGCGGATACACGCTTGTATTTAATAAACCAGAGGAGAAATAAATTTCTATGACATATTTCCACGTATCTATTTTGTAAATGTTACCGACCTTACGTTATTTTATTTCATGAAGATTAAATATGTAATCGTTATTCTATGTCAAGATATTTTTTCATTTTCTATCAATTTTATAAATTAAGGAGGTATTCTAATATAAATACCCACTTTTAAGGTAATTTTTTGGAATTTAATTTGTAAAAAATGATTAAATCTACAGAGCTAATGGCCGCGTTCAAGCCGAACGAAATAACTATAAGCCTCTTCGCCGTGCGATCTAATGTGATTGGATCTATAAGTAAGAACCAATCATATTTAATCGGCAAGTGAACTAGCTGTTTTGTAATTGAATGTGCTCAATGTTTTGTGTTCACATTTATTCATATTTGAAGTAACATCTCAAATTTTTGTAAAGCTTTTTATTGTGAATTGTACATGGACGTACAAGTCATATTACGAAATAATTTTCTTATCGTGGTAATTGTCGCCGTCCTCGTCATCGGAAATAAACGAATTTTTTTTAACGAATGTGGTTATCGCTCAGCCCTCTAATAAACTATTTTTTAAAAAATTGTCAAAATGACGGCGCTTGAAAAAAATTCTCCGATTTTTACTAAAAAATTTTCACTTTTTGCGAGCCGAAAAAGTTTTAAAGAGATCGAAAAGTTGGAGGGTCAAGCGATGGTCTATACACAGGATGAATCATAATAGTTATATATTATGTTTTACTATAAAAGATAAGTTACCGACTCTAATCAACTAAACGTTCCATAGATGACAACTACTTGGGTCAACCGTACGTATTGAATGCCCGAATGTGATGTACAGTCAAGTTCTAAAATATGAATTAATTAAATGGCATATATCATCTATAGAAGCTATGCATGCGTAATATATTTAACTTTTTCCTTAAACGCGGTTTATTTTTGCGCGTTTTTATTTTTATACAACTTTCCTTACGCATTATTTTCGAATTAAAAACGAAATTCTTTTTACGCAATTTCTTATTATGCGGAACATTCTATCGCGTAAAAAGAAAATTAGATGTAAAATGCTATTCTTCTAGAATACTGTAAATGCTGTAGAGTGCAAAAAAACACTATTTTATATATAATATTTTATAAATATAATTCTTATAGAGCAATCGCGTTACTGTACTTTTCTATAAGAAGCGGTGTTGTTCTGAATTTTTGACATATAAGAACAATAAAAATTATAAACAACGTGGACTTCCCCACCATCCTTGAGGTTCCATATGCTTTGAAAATATGATAGATTGTGGACATATTGTGCACGGTTCCATGTTGTAATTTTTCATCTGCGTGTGTTCTTACGTAATATAACTTCAATATGTCTGTTGAGCTTTACATTTCAAAAAAATACCCACACAGCACTCTTTATTCCATGGATGTCCAACGGATGTTTTTGGGATATCGCAATAATTATAAGATATCCTGAAAGATCTTAGTTATCCAACGGATATTCAGGGAATGTACAAATGTCCACATGTGTGAGATTCGATTGTGATTGGTCAATTTCTTACGGCTTAAGATTTAAAATCTCATTGTAGACATCGCTTAAGTTAATTAAATTTAATTGTAAAATACATCTCAATTGGCACACAATCGTTTGTATGCCAATAATAATTATGACATTCTTTACTTCTAGTCTTAACTCTGGCACTCTTCATTTACAAACATTTGCTGTATGCTGTACCAGTTTTAGGAGACTACTTTTTGCGTATAATATATCCTTGGCTGCTAATGTATTAAAGAATACATTTATAAAATAAAATTTCCAGTTAATAATAAAATATATTTTCCAGTTTTTGCATTATTTATTTATATAATACATAATAATTAATCATAAAATAATTAATATTTATACAACGTGTTGCGTGCGAGAAATAAGCTGCCGATATTGTAAAATGTATCATTACTTGGTACTATGCAAAGTTAAAGGATATATGGTAGAATCCCACACAACACACAGTTCTCTAAGGTATTCATAGTCCGTTCTTATATTTAAGACCGTCTTAAGTATAGTCTTAARATGCYCTCTAGATTCATAGTTGAAAAATAAGRCGGCAYTTGAGTAAAATCTTAAGACATGACTTGTCGAAGACGATCTTATTTCAAAACGTCTTAATTGATCGTAGCATGTTTCATAAACACATCTTGTTCAGAATAAGCATAGACTTAAGACCATCTTATTAATTACGAATTCATAGTCATTATAAGTCATCTTATTTGATGTATATGTAACTAAATAAGACGTTCTTCGCCAAGACGTGGTCGAG
>JANQDE010000186.1:123276-135521 GCA_037157785.1 Cephalotes varians
AKKGTCTCACCACCATRATGATTTCAATCAAGTTCTCGTCAAATTCCAATCTCACCTCATGATCGTCAACTTGAGAGTAACATTGCAGTTTCAATGGGTCAAACATTACTATTCGACAAGACGAACAACTCTCTCACACAATCCTGCTAGGGAGGAATCCTGCATAAGATTCTCTTCCACGTAAGAAACACGGTTTCCGTTGTGCGGAAACTAATAGTGCAGGATACATTTTTACTCGCATGACCGCTGGATTATTCCGTTATTTAGTTTAAACATGTTTTTATACTTTGACCCTGTGCGTTTAGTTTAACTTGCGTTCTCAATGTTAATTTTATTTTTATTTTTATTATTAATTTAGTTTGATCATTTTTGTTTTTAATCTATTATTGTATTGTTTTTCACTGAGGATGACCCGATATGGGTTGAAACGTTTGAAAAAGTTTAAATCTATTCTTTAATGTTATCCTATTTGTACTTGACACATTTTTAAGCAATACATCTCGCTTGGCATGTAGCCCTTCCTTAATTTATATTTTTGAATTCTTTGTGCCTTTTTCACACTTTTTAAATTTATTTATTTTTTTCAAAGTTATTTTCCTATAAGAGTTTATTAATCTATGAGATGTAGAATCGATTAAAATATTAAATTATAAAACAAAAATTTGTATTTATCAAATATCAAATTTAGATAATTTTAAAATAAATTTTGTTATAATCAAAATTATCATCAATCATGTTTCAATATATATTTTCTCCATCGAAATTTTTTCAATGAAGACCAAAATAAAGAAACCTATATACTTTTAATCGATATAATAACAATCAAATATTGTTTAACATTTTACAAATATTGTCAAGCTTACTTCGGAAAAGGATTCTACAGACAGGCGAGTTGATAATTTTTCGTCATCTGCTGCAGGTAATGGCGGCACATAATCTTCGTCATCAGATGTCAAGCCTAATTCATCACCATAGCAGGCATGTACAAGTTGCCACATTTCAGCCATACTCATTGGCTAAAAATATAATAATAGCAGAATTCATTTAAAAAACATATATTCTAAGAATATATACTTCGAAATATTTATATTTTCATAATGCAATAAGACCTTAATCAATGCAGATATTTTCTTAGAAAATATAATCAAAAATAGAACAAAATATTAATACTTTTCTAAGACATTATAAATAAAAAGGCAACAAACTATTTTTCAAATACATATACACTGTATTGTACTCAATAACTGAATTGTATGTAGGAAGCACACCGAGTTACTAAAGATTTGGTACACTCAGTGTTATCAAAGAAAATATAGCTTATTGAACATTAGCAAAGATGTGCTATAATAAACGAAACAATTGAAAGGGTGTCAATTGTAGTATAAAACAGGATCTTATTGTATAGTCTATTCGAAGTATCTCTATTACAAAATTTTTTAAGGAAATAAATTCTCTGAAAATTTAAAGAACTTTTATTCAATGTCGTTCTAAAATTTTATGACAAATGTTATTATTTACAAATATATTTCAAGATGAAGATATTTTTCAAGATAAAAATTTTTGCAAAATAAAATCTTGTACAATAAAATTATGCAATGAAATATCTTAAATTAAACCCATTTTAAACGAACTATAATTTCCATATACATACATATATATATATATTTTTTTCTAATATTCTTACACACAGCATGTAAAAATTATAAATAGAATTTTATTTATTTTAAATTCTAACACAAATTATAGAGCGTCTATAGAGCCTCAGTTATATGAGATATACATATACCTTGCCGATAAGAGCATTTTGCCAAACACGAAATAGCATCACATATGTTTTATCTCTTGCTCCAAATGATGTTAGGAAAAACTTGTCAGTAACGGTGCATATCAGGATAGCATTTGGAATGACAAGCGCAGTTTTTTCTTTGGTAATAGATGTAACATCTTTCCAACGTAGGGAGACCAACGTCTCCCACATAAATATATTAGCATAAAAACACACATAGTTTTGAGATACATAAAGTCTACCGTGTACCAATATCTCACGCTGCAGAGCACATGAATAATCTAAAAGTTACAACACTAGATTAATTGAATTGTAGAATGTTAAGTATTGTGTTTTACAGTCCTGTGGACGTAACAGATATAATGCAACAACAAATAGAATCTAGACCGGTGTGAAAACACAACAAATAATTAAAAGTGCGCTACGGTCAAAGCTAGATCTTCGTGCAAATGTTTTCTTATGTGAATTTATACACATTTCTCAAGTTCAATAAACTGCGCGCCGAATAAATTTTCGGTCTTGAAACACAGTCTTAAGTTGAACAAGAATAGTAATATCACGATATTAAATTAATAATTAATTTAGATATAATAAAGTTGATACAGCAAAAGTATTTCGCAGGGAATAAAATACTGCATAATACATTTTTGAATAAAAGAGAAAGCACTCTTAAAACAATACTTACCTACCACCAATCTCTCATCATCAGGCACATCTTTGAATATTCGCTTAAAATCCTCGGAGCGAGATTTATAAGTTGGATAAAGTACATTGTACCAAGAGGATTTCTTTTTGCTCCGATCGCTGCGTGCCTCTTTTTTATTTTCATGAGTGGAACTCTTATTGAGGTCGGCTGAATCTGATGATCTACTTATTACATCCTGTAATATTTATATGAAATAAATTGCAAACCCTCACCAGAATGTCATTAGTACGTACTTGTGACAGCTGATCATCTGATTTATTTGCGCGAACCGATTCTTTAATCATAGAATCGGCATTTAATTTGGAATACTCTCGCTTGGAATGGGCTCTCGGGCTAGGACGTGGGGACAAATTGGGACTGGACACAGGACTGTTACGATCAATACCAGAATTGGCAGGCGTTTCTTGTACATTCTCGGTATTTCCCAAATTTGTCGCCGTATTCTGATTGCCCAGACCTGTAGAATTGATGCTGCTGATCACTTCGTGGCTGGATATCAACAAATTCTCTACAGATTTGTTCCTGTTTGCAAAAGAAGTCAAAGATCAAACAAAGAAATATGCTGTTTTGTGACGAATTTTCTCGCATTGTCATCGTTCAGATGCAAATCATGCAGAATGCAAATTGCTGCATGGACCGAACGATAGACGAGTACGTACATGCTTGATGTCGAGTGCCTCTGCGCCGTCTCCGTCTCGTGCATAACAAATCACGCGGCGTTAACGTCCACGCTTTCGTGGCCAGAGCTGTCAAACATTGAAAGCTGTAAGAGAGCTTCTCTAATGAGGTCTAAACCAGACACTAGCGTTATACTCAGGGAGGACTCGCTGAGGTTACGGGACGAATAGCAGTAATTTTTAGCGTAATATAAGCAGTGTGCGGATTCAGTTAGTATGCGTTTAGTTGACGGTGAAAGGCGTTTATCCGCACGCTGGACATTGATTACTTGCGCCTACCGCGATAAGAGTGATACATTTCAGATAAGAGGCAGCCGCGCATCACCGCGTTGGGCATCACTCGTTTCATATCGCAACGATTCGACCATCGCCGGACATCATCGCGCTGTGTCTCGTTGTTACCCGCTTTTTTCCTCTTTCTCTCTCTGCTCTCACCCGTGTTATCTAAATTGTACGAGGAAAAAAGTACACACGTATACACCACGAAGCACAATCGTCACACACGTCGCGTTCAAAAGTGCTGCCGCAGCCTGCTGCACTGGTTGCGTTCAGAAAACACAACGATTGAATGAGCGCTCGTTGCTATTGGTATATTCTTTGGTTGGGCTCCGATAGCCCACGTCGCCGATTGGCTAATTTAAAATAAAATTTTCTGATTGGTGGTCCAGTGGAAAAACTCTAAGCACAGGGCGATGTGTGTGGACGTGTGCTATCGGGACGTGTGCTAACGGGACCCTTCCCCTTCAAACCCTTTATCTTGCAAAATTATGCTACGGATATAATTTTCCGATCTCTTACCCCACCTCTGTTTTCTTTTAGTTTCCAGGCGCTGTTTCCCATTTTCTTCTATCACTCCTTCGACATCCTTGGTTCCTCATCCAAAAAAAGTCGTGACTCCATTGGCTT
The DNA here is from genome assembly GCA_037157785.1 of Cephalotes varians. Taxonomy (NCBI): domain Eukaryota; kingdom Metazoa; phylum Arthropoda; class Insecta; order Hymenoptera; family Formicidae; genus Cephalotes; species Cephalotes varians. The sequence continues at coordinate 127,352 of JANQDE010000186.1, forward strand.
CTCAGTCACAGAAGTCCGTCAGAGATTTAGAGAATTTGCATCCCCTATTATTGGCAACGGGATAGCTATTTACACGGTTCTAAGTGGGATGAGGATTCTCCGGTGGGTTCAGCGGTTTTTTCACCTGATCTTCACCTGGCCATTAAACATAGGCTTCCAGCAGACACCTCAATTTTTTCGGCAGAGGGTTGCGCCATTTTGCAAGCACTTATTTCACTCGAAAGCTCTTCTTCCAGGAAGGCAGTTGTTTTTTCAGACTTAAGGCCGAAGCACAGACTCTTGCATAACGCATAAGACATAAGGCATAAGAAAATCAACCAATCAGAATTCTTTATTTCACGGAAAAGAAGGAAATAAAGAATTCTGATTGGTTAATTTTCTTATGTCTTATGTCTTATGCGTTATGCAAGAGTCTGTGTTTCGGCCTTTAAGGAGTGTCCTGGACGCCCTCTCGTCTCCTTCCACCAAATCCTGTCTCAATTATCTGATACCCATGATTAGATCTAAATACCATAACATGATTAGAGAAGGTTACCAGATCAGCATGGCATGGTTCCCTTCCATATGGGGATCTGGGGCAACGAGAAAGCGGATTTCATGGCCAGACAAGCCGCCTCGTACGGCCATAAGCCGAAATTTAAAATCCCGCCACTGATCTCTTTCCGCGTTCATAGCGTTCTCTCAAGGTCAAGTTTTTGTCCTCTTTGGAAAACAACTTTTATCAAAAAGGAACTTTGTACCACTCATACTTTTTTAATCCTACCTTACCGACCAAACCTTGGTTCTCTCTCTCCCACATATCTCTTCTCAGAGACCAAATTGTTACTATCAATAGACTCAGATCCAATCACTATAATTTGAACCTTAGCTTATATAGAAAAAACATTATTAATTCTCCTTTGTCAATGCGGGGACCCTCGACAGGATGTCAATCATGTAATTTTCCGTTGTCCTCTTACCAGAAACAAATCTCAAAAACTATTATCACATCTTCATCGTGTTGATCCCAACAACAGATCCGATTTTTTTCCATTTATCGTTTCTCCCTCCCCAAAACTCTGTCGACTTCTTTTCTCCTTCTTTAAATCAAGCGAACTTTCCATATAAACTTTGAATTTCCCGCCTCTTCGGCCCTCCTTAGCTTTCCTCGCCTTTTGCCTATTGGTGCCCGCCCCTGCTGCGCGCTTTAAGTGAGACCTGTGACGCTTGCTGCTCCGATTGGCCTGACGGGTTCGAAACGACGGTGATCTTCTTGGTCGCCCAGCGCTCTACAACGGGACTCCAATCTAATATTCAAGACTCCCTGGCCTATTTGTCTCCGAACATACCACGGAGATAGGAGCCATATATAGAAGAAGAAGAAGGTATCATTTTATCTTCATTGTTCATTGGATGTAAACAAAGATAAAATGATACCTTCTGCAGCAGTGACTGCATAAACGAATTTACCTTATATGTCAATGTAGATAACAATTATTAGTTGTTTTCCATTTACATCAAAACTCAGATAATTCTCATTTGTGACGTCATAACTCAGTTCAATTCACGTTCCTTTTCATTCTCACAAGTGAGATTCAACTGAGTTTTTACCTACAATCTGCATAAGTTCGAGACCGTGTGTTTTACTGAGTTTTGTTAACTCACCAATCAATCATCGGCGAGTAAGATACAGTCGCACGTTCGACACCAATTGGATGGTCTCTTAATGTCACACAGACGCGGATTGGTGGTCGCCACCAAATGCAATTTGAAAAAATCTATGGCGAAGTACCTCGATTCTTTAAATATCTAAATTCGAAATTTTCATCTATAAATATTATTCCTCCTGCATTCTATGTTCGGTTTATACCAAACACTTGATGTGTGTATTAATTAGTAATTTTCTATTAAATTGTCTTAATTTCGGCGATGCATTTAAAGAATACTAAGCTGGGAGACAGTTTTAATTGCACACGTCACTAATTGGCCAATTTAATATAAAATTTTCTAATTAATTGATCTAATAAAAAACTTTAAACACCAAATCGCTGCGAATAGCTGTGGTCAATCGCACCATGTCCAAATGAACTGCTTTTCTAAGCTGGTACAACATGCATCAAGATGATCGATTAATACATATATTAAATATACGTTTACACGCATCATCGAAATTAAGATAATTTAATAGAAAGCTTATTAATTAGTAAGCGTATCAAATAGGTCTATGACTGTTTGGATGTCAATGTATATACTGTCAGTGCTGAAAATCTATAATATATAGTATATATGTAACATATATATTACTATAGATTTTTAATATATATATATATATCCAAACAGAGCGTATGTAATATACTGGCATGTATAGCTTTCTACAGGTCCTTGGTCGGAAGCCTATTGATAGTCCGCTATTTAAAAATTTTAAATAAGTAATATTTTAAGATACTAATACGATTCTGTATTAGTATCTTAAGTTTCTGTATTAGTAACTTGACATCTTAAGACTGTACTTAAGAGGATCTTAAGTATTAAAAGAACTATGAACAGTGGCCTTTAGAATTTGATTACAATATTTTTAAACTGTGATGATTGTGAGAATTCAAAATCAAGAATTTCATTAAAAAGTTAACTATCTTTAATTAATTACGCTTTATATATTTTTATATCGCCTAATTCTTCAGTTATTTTTGATACTGCATTCTCATCTTTCTTCTCCTTCTCTTCTTCGGATTCTGTATCGCTTTGTGGAAAATCAGGAAGCGCTAAGAACAAATATACAATATTACAATAAAAATAATTGGTAAAGGATAGAGAATTGTCTTTACCAAGCCTATCTAATTTCTCCTGCCAGGCTTTCTTCAGATATTCTTCCTGTGTCGCAATTATTTCTTCGCTACTTGTGCACAGAGCATACTTTTCCAACAGCTCACTGTTCAGTTCCAAGAACGAGTGTCCCCATGAAAACTTTCCAAGATAGAGCTTGGCCTCATCCGAAAATCCTGTTATAATGAGAGTAGCTGCTATAGCCTCAACACAACTCAGTTGACACGCTTTGCCATAGTTTATTGGATTAGCAGCAACTAAAAATGGCAATAAGCGAGGATAAGATGTTTTCATCCTGTTGAAGGGAGTGTCATCTAAGCGTGCCCAGCTGCAATCCACAACTGCACAGCCATATTTCCGTATAATATCACAATCTGTTGGACTCACACACTATAACGTAACGTTGTCATTAACATCAAATCTCTATAATAAAATCATGTTAATAATAATTCCCTTTATTCGCTACCTTATCGCCGACTGGAGTAAGACACAAGCCTGGAAATCGAGTACCTAATCGTAAAATTTTTATCAAACCATGTCTCGCGAGCTTCCTTCCGGAACATTTCTTAGGATCGCAATGTTCCATGTCCCACATAGCCACTGGAAACTGAATCGACTGTTCACTGACTTCTGCAAATTCAACCGATGTAATCACAGAACGCAAATTTCGCAAGACGCAACCCACCTAACCTGCTATGTCGTCGAATTCTTCGCTTCTCTCCCGATAATATTTCTGCTCCTTTCCGAGGACATGCCGGGGTTTCTTCTCTAACAATTTTTTGTTCTTCTTCTTACACCCCGACATTTTTTCTGCTCAGGAACGCTGAGTTACTCCGAATATGTTTTCCAACGTTATAAGCGTAATAAGGTTAAATCTTCTTCTTGATGCGTGTGGCGCCTGTCTCCGTAGTAAACGGAGGCAAATAGGCCAAGGAGTCTTGTAAGCGAGATTGGAGTCCGGAATGAGACGGAGAATGGCCAATGTGAGCTCCGGAGTCCAAAGTCCMGTGCGCCAATCAGAGCGGTAAGCGGCGCGGATCGAGTACGGAGCGCGCAAAMGCGATGAAGCGCCAATTGTCGAGAAGGAGAAGGGGACGAGGACAGGCTGAGAAGGCGGGAAGTTCAACTTAAATGGAGAGATTGCAGGATTTGAAAAAAGAGAGTACCAGACGGCAGAGTTTTGGGGAARGAGAGACTATAAGAGGGAAGATATCAGAGCCGTTATTAGGATCAAGGCGGCGGAGGTGTGATAATAGCTTGTAGGATTTATTTCTAGTGAGAGGACAGCGGAAGATCACGTGATTGACATCCTGACGAGAGTCCCCACAATGACATACAGGAGAATTTACGATGTTTTTCCTGTAGAGACTAAGGTTCAAATTGTAATGATTAGATCTGAGTCTGTTGATGATAACTATTTGATCTCTGGGAAGAGGGTTGCGAAAAAACCAAGGWCTAGTAGGCAAGGAGGGATTAAAAAAATGTTTATGGTATGAAAGACCTTTGTGATAGAAATCTTTCTCCAAAGATGCCARGAACTGGGTCTTAAGCGCGCGATGGGATCGGAGGAATAAGTCAGTGGAGGGAATTTTAAATTTGGGTTTGTGACCGTGGAAAGCAGCCTGTTTAGCCAGAAGATCCGCCCTCTCGTTACCCCAAATGCCCATGTGCGAAGGAACCCATGCCAAATTAATCTGATAACCGTCTCTTTCTAAATTGTGAATTTTGGATCTAATCATGGGGATCAGGTAATTGAGACACGACCTAGTGTGAGAGGAAGAGAGGGCGTCCAAGACGCTCTTGGAATCGGAAAAAATTGCAGCATTTCTAAAGGAGGAGCTTTCGAGGAGAATGACAGCCTGAAGAATGGCCCAAGCCTCTGCTGAGAAGATGGAGGTGTCCGCAGGGAGTCTATGTTTAATGGCTAAATGTAGATCGGGGGAAAAGACTGCGGAACCAACCGGAGAGTCCTCGTCAATCTTGGAACCGTCTGTGTAGATGGCTATACCGTTGTCAATGATCGGGGATGCGAATTCCTTGAATCTCTGACGGATTTCTACAATTGATAGGTTGCAAGATTTACTAGTTTTCTTGGATGTAGAGTCTAAAATGTCGAAGGAGTAATAAAAAGAAATAGGAAACARCGCCTGGAAGCTAAAGGAGAATAGTGGAGGAGTGAGAGAACGAAACATTATGTCCGCAGCATAGCTTTGCAGAATATAGGGTTTGAAGGAGGGAGTAGCTTTAATTAGATGGATACGTTTCTTCCTGGRGGAGGATCTAGACTCAATGTCTAATCTACGAAGGCTGCGAACGACCAGGCTGGAATTCCTGGCAAAACTTCTGTAAATATACCTAGAAGTAAGCATCGAAAATCTAAGATTAAGGGGAGGTTCACGAGCCTCAGCAAGAAGAACRTTGATAGGCGTTGATTGTCGAAGGCCGAGTGCCACCCTAATTATTCGGAATTGTTGTCTCTGGAGTTTGAGAAACAATGTACGGTTTCTATAGAGTGGAAGAACCTGAGCACCGTATTCGATGGAGCCCCGGTATATCGCTCTATAAACAGAAAGTAACAAAGAGGGGTGAGCYCCCCACCACACGCCAGCGAGAGAGGTAATAATGTTTGCGACCTTGTATCCCTTCAAAACRAGAGCCCTCAAATGGGCCGCGCCCGACAATCGCTTATCCAGCACCACACCCAAGAATCTCGCATCGTCAACTCGTGGGATCTCAGCTCCATCCACTACGATGGGTTCCAATGGGACAGGGAACTTCCTGCGATTAGAAAAAAGAACAGATTTRGATTTGTGCGGTGACAAGACCAATTCCCTCTGTCTGAGAAAAGAAGAGATCGAATTCAAGGATATAGTGATAGATTCCCCAGCTGAATTTATATCCGAGCTAGAAGCATAAAGAACGATGTCATCGGCATATTGTAAAATCTGCGTATCAGGGTGGAGGTAATGTCCCAAGTTTCTTAAGTAAAGATTGAATAGGATGGGACTAAGAATTGAACCCTGAGGAGTTCCCTTGTGAGTAATTAGAGGGCYGAGGAGATCACCGTTCTGTGTATAGAAGATATGCCGTTCCGCTAACAGGTTTTCAATGAACTTGCAAACTTGAGCAGGGAACCCCATATCCCGAAGATCGTGAATAAGAATACTAGGGATGACACTGTCAAAAGCTCCCTCGATATCGAGGAAAACAGCAAGGGTRGAGGCCCCCYTCAAAAAGGCGGTTTGAATTCGATTAGTAAGGATGGCGAGATTATCAACACATGATCGCGAGGACCTGAAACCGAACTGAAACTCGGGGAGAAGAAAGCGAGTTTCTATTGCCCATTGAAGCCTGCGATACACCAAACGTTCCAATAACTTGAGGAAACACGAAAGGAGGGAAATGGGGCGGACCCCCTTCCCACCAGGCTTAGGAAGAAAAACGAGTAACGACCTTCTCCATGAGTCCGGGAAGAGACCCCGAGAAAARAGGTCGTTGTARATAGAGAGAAGAGAGTTACGAAAGTTTGGGGGCAGGGCGCGCAGGATTGAGTAGTCCACTCTGTCCAGCCCTGGCGATGAATTTCGTTTAGAAGAGTGAATGGCTGATTCCAGCTCTTGGAGAGTAAAGGAGTCATCCAGCCATGACAAAGGACTGTCCGAGGAATCCTGTGCTTTTAAAATATGTAGTGGGATGGAGCACGAGTGAAGACATGAGGGGGGGCATAGTTTGTTTAGGAGACTATTTTGTGATTGAAGAAGTGAAGAGTTGTCTGGGGGGGAGTTGGARCTAAGAGATTTATTCTTGTAGGAACGAATGAATTTCCATATCTCAGCTGTGGGGGTTTTGTGTGTAAAATCTGCGCAAAGGCGTTTCCATCCTAGCAGCYTCTCTCGTCTGAGAATTCTCCGACAGGAAAGAGACTCCCTGCGAWAAGCGGACCAGTTGTCTAGAGTGGGATCTGATTTATACATACGAAGGAGCGACCGGCGGTGTTCCACCGCCTCCGCGCACAAGTCGTTCCACCATGGAGCCGGGGTCCTGGTGGAGGGAATTACCCTTTTTCTGGAAGGGGGAAGGCCCRAAGGAAAGAGGGATGAAATAGATTCTAGCAAGAATGAGTATAAAGAATCGTATGCTCCAAGAGGGTTAGAAGAGAAAGAGAAGTTAGAAGCGAGATTGACAAACTGAGGGTGGACAGCAGCAAGTTTAATGTGGAGAGAAGTTAGTTGTAACTTAGTGAGTCTGATTTTATGAGTAAAGCGGAAAGAAGAAGGGGAAGTGTTATGGATTGTTATGCTCACCGGGAAATGGTCGCTGCCGCATGAGTCCGTGAAGGTAAAAATATTGGTTAGAAGTCCTAGATCTCGGGAAGAGATAGCCAGATCTATGCTTGAGGAGGATGAGCCAGAAGAGGACAGAAAGGTAGTAGCGTCGTCATTCAACAAAGTGAGCTCGTGGTCGTCGATAGAACGAAGTATGCGCTCCCCCTGCCTGTCAATCCGGACATCTCCCCAAGCCTGGTGATGGGCGTTGAAGTCGCCCACAATCAAGAAATACTTAGCAGACGAGGCCTTGTTAAAGAGAGAGCTGTAAACATGTAACGGAGTATTAGTATTAGGGTGACGGTAGAAATTAAAAAGAGTAATGGGGGCGTCTAGAGAACAATGAATGAGAAGATCCATTACTTCAATGGATGAATGGGAAATGCCAGAGACATCGATCTGAGAAAAGAGATAATTGTCCCTAATAATGACGCAGAGGCCCCTGCTGCCAGGGGAAACCACATCCTGTCTAATAGTATGAAAGCCTAAGATGCTAAATCTAGACGAAGGAAGTAAAAGGGATTCCTGTAAACAGATTACGTCATAAGAATTAGCRAGGTGTTGAAGGTCTGTAAGGGAAGACATTGCTCCCCTACAGTTCCAGTGGAGGAGCCGTAGGGGGGGATGACGAGATTTATTCAGAGCTGCGAAGAGGCAATGTGAAACCGAGAAGTAGAAGAGGAGTCTTGTAAGATGTTATGGTCCTGATGAGACAAGGGAGGGAAGTCTTCGTTATGAATAGCCGTGTAAGGGAAACCTCTGAAGGAGCTAAAYAACTGTTGGAATAGGGAAATTTGGGCGTTGAGTAATTGAARTAGCTGTTCGAAAGAACCGTCTGAGCCAGGGTGAAGAGGACCCGAGTCAGAAGGAATACGGTTCAAGAGATGAGGAGAGTTATGCACTGGAAGGGGTTGCGATGACGAAAAAGAAGAGCGACCATTGGGTTCTAACAAAATTGCTTGATGATCAGGAGGGAATGGGGGTCTTGAGAGAGGGGGAGAACGTGAGTTGGATGATAGATCCGCATGAAGTCGGGAACGTGG